>SKCR01041529.1:0-57991 GCA_019454045.1 Zanthoxylum bungeanum
AATTATCTGGCACGTGTTGCATGAGATTAGGTTATACTATTGCATAAATCATTTCAATACAAGTGGCATAAGTAAGGGACCATTCTGAACCCAACAGTTTGAGGTATTCCCTTGCGAGGGGTTAGTGCGGCCTTAAATCATTTTCCCGGTTCACACCGGATGGCGACTCCATTTTTAGTTCTCCGGTTTAGTTCCCCTGTGGGCTATTCCGTACTCCCAACCGGGCCACGAGCCCGGGGCAGCGTCACCGATTTCTGTGTCCTACATCCGTCTTATCAATACCGCTTATCGATAAATTTTCTGTGACTATATCCAAGAATGTGCCAAAGCTGTGAGAATATGGACGGTAGAAATTTATATGTATCGGATATATTTGATATTAGGTGAATTCAAGCGAAAGTGGAATCCTGAACGTGTCAAAGCTGTCAGGGTTTCGTAAGTATCTTGAATTCATCATTGACAAGTTTGACCTTGGTACGCCTCATTATGAACGTGCTAAAGCTGTCACAACGAGAAACGACCAAGACTAAAAACCCAGGAGTCACTATTGAGTGATTGACAATGAGTTGTCTACCTAATGAATATACGTAGGCGAGAACGTGCCAAAGCTGTGAGCTGGAATATATTCATGGGGTCCACTTTTCACTATTATATTATGATTTGATTATCGCATGTTTTGTATTCTGTTTGGGGATTACAGTTTTGCATGAAATAGTGGGAGAGGCATTTTTAGATTAAAAATCCATGATCTAGTTAATGCTTATTAATATATTATGAAACTGTTTAATCTTTTATCTGTTTACCATTAATTCGCTGTCTATTTGATAGATTTGCGATGGCAGCACCTTCAACCAATCCTTTTGCTCGTATGCTTGATACGAACAAGCTAAAAGGCACTGAGAACTTTACGGATTGAGATATGGATTTGAGGAATGTCCTCAATTTCGAGAAGTTGGGATACATTTTTGAAAGTCCATTACCACTTGCTATATCACCAGATGCATCTCCAGAAGAACATGAGACTTTCTAGAGATGGAATGATGATGATTTAAGGGTTAAATCATTCATTCTGAGTTCTCTTTCTTCTGAGCTTAAGAAGACTTATTTTGAGATGCATAATGCATATACCATGATGACCCAACTTCGTGAATCATTCATGAACTAGGAACAGGTCGTGGTTTATAGAGTTTCGATGGAACTGTTCCATTCTAAACTTGATGAAGGGGCAGGCTGTGAGCCCGCATGTGCTTCACCTGATCGATTTGATCGAGCAGTTGAGGCGCCATGATTTCCCTCTCAATGAAACTATGGGTCGTAGTGTCATTCTCGGTTCGCTCCCGATGTCATATCACCAGTTTGTAATGTATTTCAACATGAATGTGATTCAATGTTCTTACAGAGAGTTGCATAGGATGCTTCTCACAGGAGAGGAAGATTTAAGGAATGGAGTTCCAACTCGCCTTCCGAAACCCACTTCACTTTCTGCTTCTTCCCAATCCAAGTCGATGGGGAAGAAGACAAAAGGAAGTAAAAAGAAGGGTTTCAATATTCCTCCGCAGGGTAAGACGGCGAAGCCCAAGAGAGCTTCTGAAGACAAGTGCCACCACTGTCAGAAATTTGGGCACTGGAAGAGAAACTGCCCGGACTATCTCGCATAAATCAGGAAGGAAAGAGCATCAACATCAGATACTTTTATTTGTCCTATTATCGATATCTCATTGGCTTGTGAGGCTATGATATCTAATTGGATTTTGGATTCTGCTTGTCCTATTCACATTTGCAATACGTTGCAAGTGCTGACGGGAAGTAGACGGCTGAAATCTGGGGAGATGCAGTTGCGATTCGGGAGTAGCGACTCTTTGGATGCAGTTGCAGTGGGCATATGCGAGATTCCCTTACCCAGTGGGAGACTTTTGTTAAATGACTGCTATTATGTGCTAGGATGTGTGGTGAAATTATGTCCCTTTTGTATTAGATACTGAAGGTTATAATGTAAATATTAAGAATCGTTCTTTGTATTTATATGATAGTTATAATTTTCAGATCCTTTTTTGTCCAAACGAGCATGGTCATTACATATTGTGTACCCCCAAGATATCTTTAATACTGGAATTAATAAACGCAAACAATCTGATATAAATAATACTAAACTGTGGCACATGAGGTTGGATCATATAGGCGTGAAACGCCTAACCCAGTTGGTTAAGAATGATTTGATACATGATCTCACCATTCAACCTTATCCAACTTATTATTCTTGTATTTGGGGTAAAATGACCAAAGCCCCATTTTTGGGTGTTGGACACCAAGCCACTAACCTATTGGAACTCATACATTCTGATGTATATGGTCCAATGAGTCAAACTACTCACATTGGTTTTTCTTACTTCGTTACCTTTACCGATTATCTGTCACAGTACGGTTATGTCTATTTGATAAGACATAAATCAGAAACCTTTGAAAAGTTCAAAGAATTTCGAAATGAAGTTGAAAAATAAATTAGTCAATATTTTAAATGCATTCGATCTGATCGAGGCGGTGAATATATGAGTGCAGAGTTCACTGATTATTTAAAAGAGAAAGAGATTCTCGCTCAATATACTCCTCTCGGTACTCCGCAGTATAATAGAGTGTCGGAGAGGAGAAATCTGACTTTATTAGATATGGTCTGATCGATGTTGAGTTATACAGATTTATCCTATTATTTATGGGGTTATGCTCTTTTAACTGCCGCACATCTTTTGAACAAGATTTCATCCAAGGCTGTTTCTATGACTCCGTATGAGATATGGACCGGTAGGAAACCGAATCATAGCTATGTTAAGATTTGGGGTGTCCTGCATACCTCAAGATGGCTCAGCAAAATAAGCTTTTGCCTCTATGGAATAAGTTTAGGTTTGTTGGATATCCTTCAAATACGAAAGGATATTTGTTCAATAATATCGAGCATCGAAATGTGTTCGTAGCTCGCTTCGCAAAATTTCTAGAATTAGAATTTTTGGCTGAAGAAGGTGATCATAGACAGGTTAAACTTGATAAAGTACAACTTGGAACCAACGAACTAATAGAGGAACCTGTAGTTCAAGAAGATGGAGAACCTTCGACACACACACTCCGTAGGTCACAAAGAGTATCTAGACCTCCTAAACACTTATATTTGATACAAGAAAAGAGTTTTGATGTTCTCTTAGGTGAAGAGACTGACCCTTTTACCTATAGAGAATCGATGTTGGACAACGACTCCGTGAAGTGGCAAGACGCCATGAAATCCGAGATGGACTCAATGCATGAGAATCAAGTTTGGAACTTGGTTCCGCTTCCCGAAGGAATTGTTCCTATCGGTTGTAAATGGATTTACAAGAGGAAACGAGAGCCCGATGGAAAGGTTGAAACATTTAAGGCTCGACTGGTAGCTAAAGGTTACTCACAGCGACCTGGTGTCGACTACGATGAAACTCTTTCGCCTGTTACAATGCTAAAGTCAATCTGGATTTTATTGTCAATTTCCGCATATCATGATTAAAAGATTTGGAAAATGGATGTCAAAACGACTTTTCTAAATGGATTTCTTGATGAAGAAATCTATATGGAACAGCCTGAGTGTTTTGCATCCAGTGAAAACTCGGGCATGATATGCAAGCTGAAGAAGTCCATTTATGGACTTAAACAGGCTTCACGAAGTTGGAATCTTTGATTCGACGAGATAATCAAATTGTCTGATTTTCTCAAGAATTTGGAAGAATCTTATGTGTATAAGAAGTGACCGGCGCGTAATCACACACGTATAACGCAAGCGCACGTATAGTTCAAGTAGTATAAAATTATCGATTTCATGAGGACTTAAAAGCTTTTGTTATTAATTTATGAAGTTAAATGTTTACAAGTATCTAATGGATTGATTGTTTGATTGGGAGGTGAATTTAAAACTTAAAACAAGTAAATAAAATTACTTGAAAGTAGATTGAAGAAAATTCAAATTTATAAAACTATCCAGGGTTGTGAATCCTTCCAATATCTTTTTAAAAGATGAAGTGATTATTTTACATTTGTGTAATATATTGGTTTATTAACTTGGAACACGAAATTATGTAAAAGCCTCTTCCGATGGTCAAATACAAATACCTAGTATAACCCAATTTATCATATTCCTATGTTAACCAAATTATCTGAATTCATTAAGATTAAGTTCCAATTATGGCTACCCCCGCGCGACAGGTATATTCATATCATGTAAGGAAATCTATTAAAGGGTTATCTATCCTCAAGGAAGATCGTGAGCTATTAAGTCTAAGGTCTCAAACCTAAAATCTCTTTTCCAAGTTCATTTTAAGTTTACCGAATCAATCTTATTAATGGCCAGTTAACAAGATGCATTAAGACTAAGGCTCAATAAATAAACCTTTATATTACCCAAACCATAATTTAACCCCTTATAAACCGATGATATTGGACTTCATCACAACCCCAGATACTGCTTAGTTACGACACATATTTAAGGGTAGTAAAAACTTAAATAAAATAAAATACATAAAGTAAATTACTGAAAAGTAAATTGCTGAAAAGTAAATGACAGAAAGTAAATGCTGAAAGTAAATTGCTGAAAAGTAAATAAAGTAAAAGTACAATAAAAGAAAATGTTGAAGTAAAATGATCCACTTTTATTACTTCTATTTTAGATATCTCCCTTAATATAATATATTAACTTTGTATGATAATTACCAACCAGCCATTTAGGCAGTATCCAAATTAAGTCAAATTAATAATTAATTACCAACTGACCAATCAGGCGGTATCCAGTTTAGTCAGGTTAAAACTAATTTAAATAATTACCAACTGACCAATATGGCGGTATCCTCGTTAAGTCAGGTTTTAACTACTTTATATATTATAATTAAGGGAGATTAATCTAAATATTAATAATAAAAGTTTTACCTTTTACCCCAGCAAGGGGGAGTTACCTACTCATTACTGAAAAGTAAAAACTGAAAATTAAAGAAAGAAAAGTATTGTGCGTAAAAGTAAAAACTGAAAAGTAAAGAAAAGAAAGTGCGAAAGCTGAAATTAATTACTGAAAACTGTTAATAAACAAACAAGATACAATCTTCTTAGTATTCTTAAGGAATTCCTTAGAAGAAAGTATGAATTTACAAATGAAATGACTTGGTATTTATAGGCAAAATTTTGCCTCCATCAAATCATCCACCAAATCCATTATTAATTGCTCCACTAATTGCTCCACAAATCCATTATTAATTTCTATCATGTTTGGTGGGAGCTTGACTATTTTTATTATTTATTTATTTTTTTGTTTTTTGCTTTGAAAATGACTTTAATAATTACACATAACATACTTTTTGATATTTCATCAATTTCGGTCATGAAATCATCAGAATTCGAAATTATTTTGTTCTTCAAAGTTGTACATAATTGAGTCTTCTTTAATCTGAAACTTGAATCAGCTCAATTCGATATCGGAGTAAAACGTTATGCCCAAAATACAACAGTTACAAAAAACTGGAATTTCTGAAACTGCCCTTCGTTAGACGCCTTTCCAAGTTTCCAATCTCCAAAATTAATATGTCAAGTCCAATTTTTTGCCCTTATTTGACCCAAATTTCGTCTTAAATGATTTCATTGAGTCCCAATATTCTTTTATCTGCAAAATAAACTAAAACACATCAAAACGTTCATCAAACCCGAGAAATTAAACAAAATATTAAGTAAAAGGGGCGGTAAATATTGATATATTTTCCGCTCATCACACCCCCATTTTGCTAGTCCAATGTACCCAAGCCACATGGCAAAGCAATAAAAGCATCAGCACGGTTAATCATTTCTACCAATCGTTCAGACATACCTGGCACGATCAGTTCCTCTCCGTTTGATGGTCCAATAAGATTTACCTCCGCCAAGGGTTTTGGGATGATTCCCAAAATGTGACGCCTCCTTCCTGTATGGCCTTTGAAACGGTCCCCATAAGTCCAAGATTGCCTCCGCCATATACCCAATTTGATAATTTTTATTATTTATTATTAATTTATTTTTTGCTTTGAAAATGACTTTAATAATTACACACAACACACTTCTGGATGGTTCATCAATTTCGGGCATGAAATCTTCAGAATTCGAAATATTTTGTCTTTCACAGTTGTAGATCTTTGAGTCTTCTTTAATTTGCAATTTGAATCAGCTCAATCCAATATTGGAGTAAAAAGTTATGCCCAAATTACGACAGATGCGCAAAATTGGAATTTCCAAAACTGCACTTCGTTAAAACGCTCTTCAAGTTTCCAATCTCCAAAATTAATATGTCAAGTCCAATTTTTGCCCTTATTTGACCCATATTTCGTCCTAAATAATTCATTGTGTCCCAATATTATTTTATCTGCAAAATAAACTAAAACACATCAAAACGTTCATCAAACCCGAGAAACTAAACAAAATATTAAGTAAAAGGGGCGGTAAATATTGATATATTTTCCGCTCATCACACCCCCAAACCTAACATTTTGCTAGTCCTCGAGCAAAAAAACAAAATTAAATACAAGAAATAATTAAAATTAAACTAAGCCACTTTCGTAGGGATCACGGTTGCATTTAGCATATGCAACAAGCCTTTAAACCCCTAGGTGTCCCTAGTGGACGAGTTGTAGTCTCGTGAGGGCTTACAGCAACGATACCGACAAACATTTTACAAAAATAAAAAGATAATAAAATTAATGCACACGAAAGCAAAAAGACAAGAGAAAATAGAATAAATAAGTTAGTGACTAAACAGATTAAACTTATAATCTAAGTCAATAGTTGTTTTGTTTCTTTTTAAATTACCGAATAAGTAAATTCTCCGATTATTTTTACCATTCTCCATATACAAGGTCAACAAAATATTAATCAACTCATTTTGCCCACAATAGTCATGAGTGTAGTTGAGAAGAGAGTAATATTTTTGTCCTAGAGTTTTATCAGAATTCACACCTTTTTTAAGCAATTGAATAATTTTTTTTTTGATTTTTGATTTTTGATTTTTATTTATTTATATACAATATCTTCCATCTATGTAAGGCTCCCAAACCAGTTGACTTTAGGCTACCAAGTGTTAAGACACCCCTACGAACTTAATTACTCAGACTTTAGATATATATATATATATATATATATATATATTTGGCAACATCTTCGATCCATGTAACGAGCTTTGGGTCAGTGACTCCCAAACCAGTTGGTTTTAAGACACTAGGTGTTAAAACACCCTTACAGACTTAATAACTCGGATCTCAGACTTTTTTTTACTCCATCACTTTTTTATAGATGTTCCTCCAATTAAACTAGAGCACTTAATATTACAAACTTTTCAATTACATCTCATGTCTATATGTTACCATGTATGCTAATAATACCTGTCAACTGAGCATATGGAGATTCATTTTAGTCAGTATTATGGAGAATTCACAATTAAATAATTTAAAAGGAAATAAACAAAATTAACTTGTTCCGAAATAGGTTGAGATACGTCTCAGGAATGGAAATTCCTTGCACAGCTATCTCACACCAATTTCATCTAATTAATCAAATAAAAACACAAAAATATAAAATATTTTTTTGGTTTTTGTAAAAATTTTCAATTTTTTTGGCTTTTTCGAAAAATCTTGACTAAAAATAAAACAATAAGAAATAAAACAATAAGAACAAGATATAAGAAATAAAACAAACAAGATACAATTTAACTATTCTCCTCCTCCCAAACCTAAATGAGACATTGTCCCTAATGTCTTAAACAGTAGAAGAAGAGTTTAGAAAACCGTACCTGGTTAGCTGAAATTCTACATCTAAATGAAAAGTTAAAGGTTAAGATCCAGATTTATCCGACGCTTCTTACCACGATCATTATCGGACCAGTTTATCTTGGAAAGAATGGGGTCAATTTAAGGTTCAAAGGCTAAGATTTGATCAATTAAGTCTGGTGCAGTTCTGGCAGTAAAGAGGAGTTCTTTTACAGGCTTTGATACGAACCCATTTTTCGGGCATCATCAAGAAACACATAAAGAAAATCATAAAATCCATCAACGTTGTACAGTCCAAGCGGTTTCTGGTGTATGTTCAAGTTTGCCCAAGATAGTACTGTAAAAATTTCCTCCATCGTACCCAAGCCTCCCGGCAAAGCAATAAAAGCATCAACATGATTAATCATCTCTATCAGTCGTTCAGACATATATGTGACCGTACAAACACACGCGTATAACGCAAGCGCACATATCGTTCAAGTAGTATAAAAATATCGATCCCACGAGGACTTAATTCCTACTATTGTTATTAATTACTGAATCTATTTATTTACAGATATCTAATTATAGGGAGAATGGAATTGATTGCTTTGATTGGTTTGAATGTGGAATTGCTTAATAAAAATAAAATAAACAAAATAAAATACTAAGGAAAATAAATAAACAGACTCAAAAGATCTAGGGTCGTGACTCCACACAATACTGTTAAAAGGATGAATTGATTCTCTTATTTATGTGTACTAATTCAGTTTGCTAACCTAGAACACGAAAATATGCAAAAACATCTTCCGATGGTCAGACGCAAATACCCAGTATAACCCAATTGAACCATATGTCTATGTCAACCACATTACCTGGATTCATTAAGTTTAAGTTCCAATTATGGCTACCCCCGCCCGACAGGTATATTCCTATCCTGTAAGGAAATCTATTAAAAGGGTTATCTATCCTCAAGGAAGATCGTGGGCTATTGAATCTAAGGCTGAAACCTAAAATCCCTATGTCTAGTTCATTTTAGATTTACCCCATCAATCTTATTAATTGCCAGTTAACAAGACGCATTAAGCTTAAGACTCAATAAACAAACTAAAGAACTACCCATAAAAAGAAAATCATTATTAAGTGTGTGTATTGTGTTTTATCGCTTCCCTAGAATAAAAATAAAATACTGGGGGTTGATGATCCACTTTTACTATTTATAATTTAGATATCTCCTTTAATATAATACAAAATTAAACATGATATTACCGACCAGCCATAAAGGCGGTATTCCTTATTAAGTCAAATTAAGTCCGACCAGCCATAAAGGCGGTAATAGTAATTGAACATAAACCAGCCATATAGGCGGTAATTACCTGTCACCTAAAGACCAGCCATATAGGCGGTGCCACATTATGTCAATTAAATAAAACTAGCCATTAAGGCGGTAATCTTTTATATTTTGAATTATAATTTCCATATTATATTTAAGGGAGATTAATCTAAATTAATAATAAAAGCTTCACCTTATCCCCAGCGGTAAATTAACTACTAAACATTAAAGAAAGGTAGAAGAAAAGAACTATTATTACTGAAAATTAAAAGACATAAATTAAAAATATTATTTATATATACAAAAATAGATGCTTCCTATAAAATCAGGGAGAATTTCCCAAGGAGAGCATGAAGAAAAATGATCTGGCGGCCTCATTTTATAGGCATATTTTGGTTCAGCGTCGCGACGCTGAAAATGCACTAGCGTCGCGACGCTGGCAACATTTCACGCGGAGTCCACGCGGGTTGACCACGCGTCTGTCGGCAGCAATAATTGAGTCACGTGTCACGCTGTGGTTGGCTGGCGATACGGTCGAATATCAGGACGACAAGTGGCAGGCGCTGATAGGTGGGAATTTCGGTCCAATAGCAGCTTGACACGTGGCGGCACCTGATTCGTCAATAATTCGGTCCAATGGTGAGACGACACGTGGCATGCGCTTGGTTTGGTCCAATCAGATGTTAACATGTGGCGGCGGGCGCACGTTAGCATAACCGTTGTGATGGTGACACGTGTCACGGCGCACGTTAGCATGATCGGCGCACGTTAGCAAGTTTTGACCAATCAGATTTCGACACGTGGCACAAGGCGCAAGTTAGCAAGTCCGGCGCATGCTGGGCGTCGCGACGCGCAAGGCTTTAGCGTCGCGACGCGTAAAAGACGAAAATATCCCTGTTGACACATTTTTGTCCCAAATTGCCTCCAATGCTTTCCAAACTTTATTTATCTGCAAAATAACAACAAAACACATCAAAACGTTCATAAAACTCAAGAAACAATACAAAACATTAGGCTAAATGAGTTGGAATAAGTGATGTAATTACCACTCATCAATCTGGCACGATTAGTTCCTCGCTGTTTGATGATCCAATAAGATTCGCCTCCGCCAAGGGTTTTGGGATGATTCCTAAGACTTGACTGCCTCCATCCTGTACAGCCTTTGAAACGATCCCTATTAGTCCAAGATTGCCTCCTCCATATACTAGGTGCATATTCCTTTCAGCTAAGACTCTACCCAATTCATGTGCTGCTGCTATGTACTCTGGTTTCACACCAACACTAGTACCACAAAACACACAAATTTTTACAACTCGTATTCTTGAAGTGATTTCCATATTTTATGTGTTTCTTTTTCAGCTCTGGATGCCTTCAAGAGTGCAATGATGAGTTGAATTTATAGAACCTGAAAAGGGTGAGTAATAATAGCACAAGTATCTTCCAAATGACGATCAGTAGCAAAATAGTAAATCGTGAAAGGTCAAAAAGTAGCATGGATCCTGTCGGAGAAAATAACAAAACAAATCACAATTATTAGGAAAAGACAAAGAGATATAATATTTAAAATAATTTACAGCTTGATTGACGTCTATACGTCAGGGACAAGCTTCCCATCCAATTTTCTTATAAATTGGCAAACATAGTCTTTTTGAGTCAGATTCCCAAGACTTAACTGTTGTCTTTCTTTTTGGAATTGTGTATGTAATTTGGGGATGGCTATATGAACATATCCACTGGGATGCGTCTCAAAAGTCGAAGAAATATCATCTAAAGACTTCTTACTCAAGTCATCCCTAATGAATTTAATTTTATCTTCGCTATTATCAGACACCATTCCTAAAGAACGACAACGAGTATTGCAATTCCAGATGCTAATCGGACCCGTGCTTCGATTACCCAACGAATGTCATTAGGAATACCTTTGTGTTGGGAAAATCTACGGTCCCAATGATCGATTATCAAGCAAGAAACATGTATGAATACATCAAAGGAAGTTGCGGAATACTTACATCGATCGGTTGAGGCGATGCGTCGAAGAACAAAACTTTTTCAGCCCTCATTGGAAGCTTACGGCAGTGCAGTAATTTTGGCCTCCAAATTTTCGGCTTTGGTCCTCCATTGATGCTCCAAGCTCCAATCTTCTCAAATGGTGATTCCAAGCTCACAAGTGGGTTTCCCTATCACCTTTTTATGTCTCCTATGTGTGCTAGCACTCTTGATTTTTGCCACAAAAATCACTTTGCTTCTCATTTTCATGTCTCGGCAAAGTGCCGAATTTTTGAAGAGGAAATGGCCCTACGTCGTGAGCAAGAGAGGAGGGAAGAAGAGAGAGATGTGTGGTGTGTTACAAAAATTGTATTAGTTAATTGTTTTCCAAAAAACAAATAAACATATACCATTTTTCCTTTTCCAAAAAGTCAAAGGCAACTATGCCAACCACTTCCATCAACTATTCACATCACTCAATCAATCAAGTGACAAGTTGTCACATCACTCAAAGTGACAAGTGATTTGACGCTTGATGTGACTTGTGGGCCGCACTTGAATTTGAAATGCGAGTGCGCTCGCAAAAACTCTCGGGCTCGGGTTCGCTAATTCCAAATTAACAAATTTTCCGTTGCGACATAATTAAATAATTATACCTAGCAAAATCACTATTCATGTCGCTAACGAATTACCTCGTTTGCCCGAATTAAAATCTAATTTCAATTCCGCATCGAAATCCAATTTCGTATAATATATCAAATATATTATTTTATCGATTAATTCCAAATTAATCGTTTTCTCTTTTTAAATGATATTTTATCCCAGATAAAATATCTCCGCAATTAATCCCAGATTAATTTTCTCTCTCATGTAATTAATCTCAGATTAATAAAGTGCGAGTCATACATCATCGGTGAATCTTCAGGAAGCGACCCATGAGATCCCCGGATATGTTGGCAGTAAATCCGGTCGTCGGACTATCTGAACACGGAAGTACGTAGTACTACATTTATACCGATTTACAAGACAAGGTTGGCTTCTAGCAAAGCGCCATGCCTACCCAATTCTCCAGAAATATCCTTACAGGAATATGTGATCTATATCAGGAGTAGTATACGTAGTATTGCGTATTTCGATCCAGTATCGGATGTCACGTGCAAGGCCTGAGGCTGGAAATGTGTCTGCCCCGTACGAAGCAAATATCAGATCTCTGGTAACTAGTCTATACAATCGGATAATCATGACCTAGTCATATTATCCCGATGACTGCAGTACATAAGAGAACCAGTATCGTATCATACGTGATCATCATCTCCACTATGACTGGAGTGATACTTCTATCTCGACATCACACCCAATACACTACGATTCTCAATATACCCAGAAGAGGCGTACACAGAACCTGTTAAAGCCCTAGACGACCAAAACCAAAGTATATTGATTGTCGCAAGTATTAGCGGTGCAAGTCTCAGGTTAAGACCAAATATACCTACCCTGATTCGGACTTCCATAGACACATAGTCATACTACCAATGGAATTCCGAGGGGTCTATCCAGAGCGAAGCTGTTTCCCGTACCATCGGTAAAACACAACCTCCTACTACACTTGCATGAGTATCTTATACCCAAATATATGAGAACTATGCCCTTATGCCCTCACAACGTGCACAAGTGTAATACTAGTCTTTTACGCATTATCGATGTCCAATCTCGATAATACTCTGACTAGGGATATTTAATGATTAAACCTTCACGGATTGATACTGTCTCATATCATCTCAATCCAGGAACTAATCATATGGACCTTCTATCATTTATACATCTTGGTGATCTAATCACAAATGATAAAAGAGCGATTTCCTTTGTCACATAGTTAATTTGTACAACAACACCATGATCTGTACAAATAGTGAGTTTTGTAGACTTTCTTCAGAGAATTTTGAGGGAGAGAAGGAAATTACTTGTGAAGATTTGCGAGAGTTTCTTCCATCTTGAAATGAACTAACACATAAAATAAAACACACAAAATCATAATATATACACAAATTGCATGGGTTGCCTCCCAGCTAACGCTAAGTTTAACGTCGTCAGCTAGACGTGACTGCCCGAACGTTAGGCTGGATCTGAAAGTGTGACACTTTCTTTTTGTCACTCAATTGATTCTCCCCAGTAGTGTTTGACACGCTGGCTGTTAACTTTGAATGTGTTGCTCGACTTGGGATTTTATATCTCAATAAATCCGTAGGGTAACACCTGAGTAATCATAAATGGACTTGACCATTTTGATTTCAGCTTTCCAGGAAAAAGTTTCAACCGTGAATCATACAACAACACTTGCTGCCCTGGTTCCAATTGTCTGCGCACTATTTTTCGGTCATGCCATTTCTTGGTCTTCTCTTTGTATAGTTTGGCATTCTCATAAGCCTGTAGGTGAAATTCCTCCAACTCATTGAGTTGGTGAAGTCTTTTCTCTCATGCATCTTCTATAATTTATACATCTTTGTGATCTAATCACAAATGATAAAAGAGCAATTTCCTTTGTCACATAGTTAATTTGTACAACAACACCATGATCTGTACAAATAGTGACGCTATGGGTCATAATTGTCCAACAGTCTCCCACTTGGCCTATAGCCAGTCACTCAAGTGTCCTACACCCGAACAATGTACTGTTCGCTCAAATTACTGAGAAAAGAATTTCGTCAGCGGATTTGCATGATTATTATCTGATGCGATTTATTCGATCATCACATCGCCACGATGTATGATCCGAACGAATCAGATGAATATTTGAAGTATTTATCTGGATCGTTGATGAGACCATTAATTCTTTAGCCTGCGTTGTAGCCTAGCTCAGCTGCTAACAGAACTACTCTTAATCTGATTAAGATTATTATCGATCCAAAATGCTTCTATTGCTACCTCAGCTACAGCAATAATCCATTTTTGTTATTTATTCGGTAACAGTATCTTGCTTGGAAGATTTCCAGCTCACTGTTCCGTTATTCAAACTTTATAGTACCGTTGTTACGACTTTTAGTCATTTTTATCGGTTAGGAAACTTGCAATAGTGATCCCAGTCACTTCAAGTTCTCATTCTCCATAGTATAAGACATCATCCTTAGATCCTCTTATTTACTAAAGGATGTTCTTAACATCAATCCAGTTACTATCACTTGGATTGGCCTGATTGTGAATCCATATGCTCAAAGAGTATGAGACACTAGGTCGCGTATATTTTTCAATGTACTATTTCTCGGAGATTGTCAACAACTTTAAATCTAACCCAATAGATCTTTATTCCTAGAATAAAGGTCGTTTTTCTCCCAAGAATTCTACGGAGAATTTTCTTGAAAGCCAAGCTTTCACCGATCATATTTATGGGAATATCATTTCCAAGAAATGACATGTCATCATTACTTAGGACATTCACTGTCAGTGCGCTCTCACTAACCTCCTTATATACACAAGAATCATTTTCATTTTGAATTAAATCATATACCATTATGATTACATCAAAACGATAATTCCAAGAACTCAATGCTTGCTTCAATCCATACATGGATCGAATAACCTGCAAACCTTGTTCACTAGTTTTGGTACGACAAAACCGTCAGGATGTTGTAAACATCCTCCAAAAGGTTTCTGTTAAGGAAAGCGATTTTGACATTCAGCTGACATATTTCATGAATGAAACATGCAGCATCAGCAAGCATTATCCAAATGGATTTAACCATGGCAACTGGTTAAAAGGTTTTTTCGTAATTGACACAATGTTGATAACGATACCTTTTCACTATAAGCCTAGCTTAGTACGTTGGTATGTTGCCTTCCATGTATGTCTTCATAGAAGACTTATATAGTACCAATAGGCACAATGCCTTGCGGTACAACAACTAGTGTCCAAACATAGTTGGTATACATGGGATCCATTTCGGATATCATGGCACTTTTCCATAATAGGGAGTCGATACCTTGTATCACTTCCTCATACGTAGTCAGTTCGTCTTCCTCAATAAGATTGACATCTTTACGAGGTGAGATCAGAAACCCATACCCCAGGTTGTTTTCTGACACTCTCCGACTTACGTGGTTCTTGTGTATTCAAAGATTATTGGAATAGTTTCATCCTTGATGAACTATTTGTGTTCCATTAATGAATCGGTGCCTGGAACAGTATTACTCCGATTTTCATAGAGTTTTACTTTCCTCCCACTTACCACTGCATATCGGTATTCCTCTTAGGATAACCTCATGGCGAGTAACAATTAAATTGTTCTCTTGTGAGTTGTATAAGTACTATACTTTGGTTTCCCTAGGATAACCCACAATTAGGCACTTATCCGATTTGGGTTTTAGTTTGGTATCATCCAAACATATGCCTAGCATTCCCAAATCTTCAGGAATGAGAAAACCCAGTTTCTTTCCTGTTCATATCTAATATGAAATCTGTCTAACAGATTTTATGGAACCTTATTCTAAATAAGTTCTGCACTATTTATGCTTATCCGTTGAAGGAAATGGTATCTCAGAGCGACTCATGATTAACCTTATCATGTCTAACAAAATTCGGTCTCTCCGTTTGGACACACCGTCAACTGACGTGTTCCGGGAGGAGTCCTCATTGAAAGAATATTATACTCTTTCAAGTATTTGAGAAACTTATTGCTTAAGTATTTTCATCATGGTCTAACCGTGATGGTTAATACTTTAGCCGATCTGTTTGTCTATTTCGTATTGAAACTCTAAAAGTTTCTGATTTGTGTTTCAAGAGAAACACATAACCATGATGCGATGCCACATCCGTAAAGGCCACGAAATATTCATATCCACCTCTAGCCTAGCTAGACATGGGCCCACTTACTTCACTATGAATAAGGGCTAACAGATCGGTGGCACTTACACTTTTACCAAGTAAATGTGTTTTAGGCATTTTCCCTAATAAACTAGATTCGTAGACATCATTTGAATGGAATCAAATTTGTCCTAGTCCCACTCTTCGAAAGTGTGGATATACTAGTCTTGTTTAATTGTATCCCAGACTGCAATGCCACTTTTAAGTCTTAACTCATCAAATCAGTTTGAGCTATTTGTTTGTCCTGTTATACGTTTGAGATTTATTTATATTCAAAATATAAATACTGTTATTCACATCTAATGTGTTTATCTCAATATCATCTTCATAAAATAAAACACTTTAGTGTTCTAGAATATAAAGGTATATCCACAAAGGATTATACCATGATATAAAGATAATGTATCTAGTCAAACTAGTTACATTTTAACAGTTTCCTAATTCAAGTACACACCCGAGGGTAGTTCCTAAACTTTGGTATCTAAAGTTAAAACAACGACAGTTGTCCCGTTTTCGATTCGCAGATTAATCTCAACTGAAGTCAGTATCCTGCTCATAGCAGATTCTGAACATCAGTACATATTTATGTATCACACTAAGTATCTAAAATCCAATTTTAATACTAGTAGTGAACATATTTATGACAAACATATTTGAAGTTAGAGCCTTGCTCGTTCTTCAATTCCTTCATGTCTGCCTTGTCCAAATGGCAGTCACGCTTCCATGATCCCGTTTGCCACAATTTAGGCAGACATTTTGGGATATGTCATTTATCTTCCCAGAAGATTCTAATGACTTTGCCTTTGCCCTTTTCCACACTCCAGAAGCCTTTGGCCAAGCCTTGGCCTTCCGGAACGTCGAAGTGAGATGCGCCTTGCGCTTCTTGCCTTATTGCAAACTTTGGCTTTGTCTCCTTGAGAATAGCCATTAACTCTCCAAGAGTTTTCTATTGCAATTAGTTCTTCTAAGATCTAAGAATAAATCTATGAAGATCCTTCAATTTCATTATCATACTATAAGGATCTAATCCTTAATTCTGATTAAGAAATTAAGGAGTCTAATGCAGCAAGCATAATGGATTAAGCACTAAAGTTATCATCACATAAATCTTCCAAAGATTATGCTCTACTATTTGCTTAACTCCGGGCTTAGGCTTAAGATGTTATTTTATCAAATAAAGTAACTTATTAGTTTCCAGGACAATCCTAAAATTTTATTCCCAATTTGAAAATTAAAGTCGTTTAAATACATTTTCACCCAGGATTATGTTTTAAACACTAATCTTTCAATTTATCTTGATTCTAATTGTCCAACTATTAAATCAACGATTTAGGTACTATTGATTATAATGATTACTATAGTCCAACTATATAATCAACTATAATTTAATAAGTTAAATTCAATTATATTGATTACTATAATCCAATTATAAAATCAACTATTATTTGAATAGTTTGAATACAGTCCAACTGTTTTAATTAAAAACAACATTAAATATTAGTCCAACTAATAAATAATTTATGTATGAAATATTTGAATTGAGCGCGTATGGAAAGTAACTAAACGAATATTGCAAATTTAATACTTGCCTTCCACTAGTTTTCGGCGAGCCTCTAACCCTCTGTGGAGTACTCGGGAAACCTTGTTTCCTAGTGGGCTAGGATCCCGTTAAATAACACACAATCTTGACTTTGGCCAACAAATTGTATGATAATTAACTAGGTAGATCTCTAAGATCAATTGGATCCCATCAAATTTCTAGATGCAGTAGGTGGACATCCAAGTCCGAAACATATATCTTATATATGCCAATATATCCAATATATTGCCTAACCTTTTTCCTCTGAATCAACTAAGCCTTGGCTTTGGCACAACAAACTTAGTGATCCCAGTTAAGCGGAATCCATTGACCATGGAAAGCTTCGTAATCAATGTCGATGGACAAGAAGTGATCTTGACTTTGGCCAACAAATCACAACTTGGACAAGACACCGATATGGAACAAAGCCTTCGTGATTCAAACACATCCTCGACGGACAAAGTCCTTGACTTTGGCCAACAAACCAATGCCAGTCTTGGATCTTGAGTAAGAATCACTCAATGGAAGGAAAAACGCTTAATATGATGTTGAGGGTTTTTCGCGTGCAAATTGGCAACCAATTTATTATCTTTGTTAAGGTCTCATCATTATACACCCTTAAACATGCATTCTAAACACATAATAAGGCGCATATAAATAAATAATAATGATATGCGAATGGATACTTAACACATTGTTCCTAGAACAAATCTCTCTCTTTCCTCTATCCCGCTAGCACATGTATTGCTTCTACCCGTTACATAACACTTCTAAAGAAACCTCATTTACATTGAGGGGAATAGGTGAGAAGAGAAATAAAATGAGAAAAGAGGTAATAAGCTGGACACGCAGGTCCAATTAATAAATTCTAAATTTATTACAACAATTTCCAAAATTACCCCACCCATCTAATATCCATCCGATATACATTATTCATGCATCGCAACCATGTATTCACACAAGCATGTTATCAATCAATCTAATCCAATTAATTAATCTGAATATTAATGACCATCCAATGTTCAAACAACGATTTAATTTTGCGCGAGTCCAACTCGTTTTGCGAATAAGTACTCAAAGTACGAATTCTTGAATTAAATTAAACTACAACATTAAATCCAATTTAATATGTATTTAATACTAATTCACTATTTAATTCCAAATTAAATATTACACTTTATTAACGAACCTTTAAGACTTAGATTCTAAATCTAATCGCTACGGGTCTCAAAGCCCGATTAACATCCAATGTCATTTTAATTTAAAGTCCAATGGGCTTTTAATTAATTTCTTAAGGCATGGACTTTTGGTCAACTTGGGTCAAACCCAATTACCAAAGCTCATTTATGGAATCACCCTTATATGCCTAGAAACCAATTTAGGCCCATTAGGCCCAATTAATATTAAAGGTCCATTAAGTCATAATTGGACTTTTTGGATGCGGTTTTGGGCCCAATTGGATCCAACCAATTTAGCCTAAACCCATCTTGGTACAACCAAGCCCAATTAGCCCAATTACAATCTTTCAAGCCCAAATCCAATTTAAGCCCAACATAATTAAATTCCAAAATTCCAAATTCATAATTTAATTACTCAAAGTGTAAACCATAATTAATCAACCAAATCAATATTTCCAAAACACCAATTAGCCTAATTAATTATACTTATCAACATTAAAACATGTCCAACACATTTTAACAAAAATCAAACCCATATACCATGCTATATTGTCTCGGCAATTAGGGATTTATAGGTCCAATTTTAAATCCAATCCAATTGAATCCAATTCAACATTAAATCAACATTCCCAATTGATTTCAAGTCATCCAATGAATCAAAATCAAAAATTCCAAGACATTAGGGCAAGCTTCATATTCGGCCAAGACAATATTTTTGGGCAAAATTGTTCCAAACAATATTTCATGAAATTGATCCAATCAAACTTCAATTAACCATCATTTAAGCATATTTAATAAAACAATTTAACCAAATCATGCTCAAAATCAATTTACCCAATTTTAACCCTAAATTTAAGTTTCATGCTGTGACAGCTCTGATACCATTGTTGGGAAAATCTACGGTCCCAAGGATCGATTATCAAGCAAGAAACATGTATGAATACATCAAAGGAAGTTGCGGAATACTTACATCGATCGGTTGAGGCGATGCGTCGAAGAACAAAACTTTTTCTGCCCTCCTTGAAAGTTCACGGCAGTGCAGTAATTTTGGCCTCCAAATTTTCGGGTTTGGTCCTCCATTGATACTCCAAGCTCCAAGCTTCTCAAATGGTGATTCCAAGCTCACAAGTGGGTTTCCCTATCACATTTGTATGTCTCCTATGTGTGTTAGCACTCTTGATTTTTGCCACAAAAATCACTTTGCTTCTCCTTTTCATGTCTAGGCAAAGTGCAGAATTTTTGAAGAGGAAATGGCCCTACGCCGTGAGCAAGAGAGGAGGGAAGAAGAGAGAGATGTGTGGTGCGTTACAAAAATTGTATTAGTTAATTGTTTTCCAAAAAACAAATAAACATATACCATTTTTCCTTTTCCAAAAAGTCAAAGGCAACTATGCCAACCACTTCCATCAACTATTCACATCACTCAATCAATCAAGTGACAAGTTGTCACATCACTAGAAGTGACAATTGATTTGACGATTGATGTGACTAATGATTTGATGCTTGATGTGACTTGCGGGCCGTACTTGAATTTGAAATGCGAGTGCGCTCGCAAACACTCTCGGGCTCGGGTTCGCTAATTCCAAATTAACGAATTTTTCGTTGCTACGTAATTAAATAATTATGCCTAGCAAAATCACTATTCACATCACTAACAAATTAATTCTAAATTAACTTGTTTGCCCGAATTAATTCTAATTTCAATCTGCGTCGAAATCCAATTTCGTATAATATATCAAATATATTTTGTTATCGATTAATTCCAAATTAATCGTTTTCTCTCTTTAAATGATATTTTATTACAGATAAAATATCTCCGCAATTAATCCCAAATTAATTTTCTCTCTCATGTAATTAATCTCAGATTAATAAAGTGCGAGTCATACGTCATCGGTGAATCTTCGGGAAGCGACCCATGAGATCCCCGGATATGTTGGCAGTAAATCCGGTCGTCGGACTATCTGAACACATAAGTACGTAGTACTACATTTATACCGATTTACAAGACAAGGTTGGCTTCTAGCAAAGCGCCATGCCTACCCAATTCTCCAGAAATATCCTTACAGGAATATGTGATCTATATCAGGCGTAGTATACGTAGTATTTCGTATTTCGATCCAGTATCGGATGTCACGTGCAAGGCTTGGGGCTGGAAATGAGTATGCCCCGTACGAAGTATATCTCGGATCTCTGGTAACTAGTCTCTATAATCGGATAATCATGACCTAGTCATATTATCCCGATGACTGCAATACATAAGAGAACCAGTACCGTATCCTACGTGATCATCATCTCCACTATGACTGGAGTGATACTTCAATCTCGACATCACACCCAATACACTATGATTCTCAATATACCCAGAAAAGGCGTACACAAAACCTGTTAAAGCCCTGGATGACCAAAACCAAAGTCTATTGATTGTCGCAAGTATTAGCGGTGAAAGTCTCAAGTTAAGACCAAATACACCTACCCTGATTCGGACTTCCATAGACACATAGTCATACTACCAATGGAATTCCGAGGGGTCTATCCAGAGCGAGCTGTTTCCCGTACCATCGGCAAAACACAACCTCCTACTACACTTGCATGAGTATCCTATACCTAAATATATGAAAACTATGTCGTTATGCCCTCACAACGCGCACAAGTGTAATACTAGTCTTTTACGCATTATCGATGTCCAATCTCGATAATACTCTGACTAGGGATATTTAATGACTAAACCTTCGCGGATTGATACTGTCTCATATCATCTCAATCCAGGAACTAATCATATGGACCTTCTATCATTTATACATCTTGGTGATCTAATCACAAATGATAAAAGAGAAATTTCCTTTGTCACATAGTTAATTTGTAAAACAACACCATGATCTGTACAAATAGTGACGCTATGGGTCATAATTGTCCAACACTTTGATCATCAGAAGTCTCATCCGTTCCAAGCGAGTTTTGTAGACTTTCTTCAGAGAATTTTGAGGGAGAGAAGGAAATTACTTGTGAAGATTTACGAGAGTTTCTTCCATATTGAAATGAACTAACACATAAAATAAAACACATAAAATCATAATATATACACAAATTGCATGGGTTGCCTCCCAGCTAGCGCTAAGTTTAACGTCGTCAGCTAGACGAGACTGCGCGAACGTTAGACTGGATCTGAAAGTGTGACACTTTCTTTTTGTCACTCAATTGATTCTCCCCAGTAGTGCTTGACACACTGGATGTTAACTTTGAATGTGTTGCTCGACTTGGGATTTTATATCTCAACAAATCCGTAGGGTAACACCTGAGTAATCACAAATAGACTTGACCATTTTGATTTCAGCTTTCCAGGAAAAAGTTTCAACCGTGAATCATACAACAACACTTGCTGCCCTGGTTCCAATTGTCTGCGCACTATTTTTCGGTCATGCCATTTCATGGTCTTCTCTTTCTATAGTTTGGCATTCTCATAAGCTTGTAGGTGAAAATTCCTCCAACTCATTGAGTTGGTGAAGTCTTTTCTCTCATGCAGCTTATGGATCAAGATTAAACTTCTTCAATGCCCAGTACGCCTTGCTTTCAAGCTCAACTGGCAGATGGCATGCTTTCCCAAACACCATTCGATATGGGGACATACCAATGGGTGTCTTGTAAGCTGTTCGGTAGGCCCATAATGCGTCATCCAGTTTTTCAGACCAGTCCTTCCTTGTTGATCCAACGGTTCTCTCCAAGATTCTTTTGATCTCCCTGTTTGAAACTTCAACTTGCCCGTTTTACAGTGGATTGTAAGCTGTGGCAACTTTATGAGTAACTCTATATTTGGATGGGAGTGCATCAAAGTATCTATTACAGAAATGTGTGCCATCATCGTTGATAATCGCCCGAGGTGTTCCGAAGCGAGTGAAAATATTCTTTTTAAAGAACTTGATCACCACCTTTGAATCTTTGGGTGGCAGTGCAATTGCTTCAACCCATTTGGAGACGTAGTCTACAGCAACCAATATGTATAGGTTTCCAAATGATGGAACAAAGGGTCCCATAAAATCAATCCCTCATACATCAAATATCTCCACTTCTAGAATGTTTTGCAAAGGTCTTTCATTTCTCCTCGAAATATTTCCCGTTCTTTGGCACCTGTCACATTGAAGAGCAAATAGATAAGCATCTTTAAAAAGAGTGGGCCAGAACAAACCTGATTGTAGGACTTTGGCTGCAGTTTTATTTCCACTGAAGTGTCCGCCATATGGTGATGAATGACAGTGTTGCAAAACACTGTTGACCTCCTCATGTGGAACACACCGTCTCAATAATTGATCAGCACAGCGTTTGAACAGGTACGGCTCATCCCAGACATAGTGTTTGACTTCATTGAAGAACTTCTTCTGTTGAGTTGTCCATTCCAACGGCCATTTTCCTGACACTATGTAATTGACATAATCAGCATACTAAGGGGCATCATGCTGTTTCATAGCGAACAGTTGTTCATCTGGAAAATTTTCTTTGACTGTCAATTCTTTGTCAGCTGTATCTCCATTCTCGAGCCTTGATAAATGATCTGCCACTTGATTTCAAAGAAATGCATACCTGAGATGGCTCGGAAGTAACTTCAGCTCCAGTTGCGATGGTTCTTCAATTGAGGGCTTGATTCGATCTTTCTTCAGAAGTTCCAGACTTTCCTCTGGTGGTGAAGGATAATGAAATCTGTTGGGAGAATGAGTTTGTCGGGAATTTCATAAATTATGAAACATCTTCCTCCTTTTCATCACTCGGGAATTTCATGGCTTTGAAAACATTAAAGGTAACTTCTTGGTCCTGTACTTTCATAGTTAGTTCTATTTTTTGCACATCAATCACAGTTCGACATGTAGCCAAGAATGGTCTCCAAAGGATGATAGGAACATCTTTGTCTTCTTCCATGTCAAGGATAATGAAATCTGTTGGGAGAATGAGTTTGTCGATTTTGACCATCACATCTTCAACAACACCTCTCGGAAATGCGAGCGTTCGATCAACAAGTTGCAGAGAGACTGAGGTAGGCATTGCTTCTCCGATTTGCAGTTTCCTGTAAATAGAAAAAGGCATTAAATTAACACTAGCACCTAAGTCACATAAAGCCTTACCGATATAATGTTCTCCAATGGTGCATAGGACAGTAAAACTGCCAGGATCTTTCAACTTCGGAGGAAGTTTCCTCTGAATGATTGCACTGCATTCTTATGTCAATGCTACTGTCTCGTAATCTCCCAATCTCTATTTTCGTGAAAGAATATCTTTCATGAAATTGACATAGCTGGGCATTTCTTCCAAGGCTTCTGCAAATGGAATGTTAATATACAGCTTTTTGAACACCTCCAAGAATCGAGCAAACTATTTATCCAGTTTGTTCTTCTGAAGTCATTGAGGAAAAGGTGGAGGTGGAGTGATTTGATATTTTTCCTTTGCTTCTTTTTCCTCCATATATGGAACTGCATCTGTTGGAACTTCTTCAATGGTTGCCTTGATTCCAACCTTTTTATTGATTTCAGTACCGCTTTTTAAAGTAATGGCTTGACATTGCTCCTTCCCTCGGTTTCTTGGATTTGGTTCTATGTTACTGGGAAGATTTCTTGGCGGTCTGTAACTCTGAGCATTGGTCAATTGTCCAATTTGATTCTCCAATGCTTTGATATAAGCAGATTGGCTCTGAATCATAGCATCGTATTTTTTTAACTGAGTCAGCACTTCTGCAATTCCTGGTTCTCTTTCATGCTCCTGGCCTTTGTTCTGTTGTTGGAATCCGGGTGGTGGATAGTTCATTGGCCCTGAATTGTTGCTCCATGAAAAATTGGGATGATTCATCCACCCTGGGATGTAGGTGTTGGAATATGGGTTGTTCCCCTGACTGTTGAAATTGTTGACATAATTCACCGTTTCTTCAAGTTGGTTTGTCTCTAGTGCTCCTCCATATGGTGAACTTGTGGATCCAGTGTTATCTTGCATGCTGAGAGTTTCATGAATTTGCATATCTGATCCAGTTTGGTATTCACTGCAGTATTGGCTCCAACTTCATAAATTCCAGCAATTCGTTGAATCAAGCTCCTTTCTGTTGGCCACAAGGAGTTGTTGTTGGCCATTTCTTCAATTAAGTCTCAGGCTTGATCTTCTCCTTTTGCCATTAAAGCTCCTCCAGCAGCAGCATCAATTGTGGTTCTCATTATTCCAGAAAGTCCATTGTATAAGGTTTGGACTTGTAGCCATTTTGCAATCTCATGGTGAGGATATTTCTGGAGTAAATCTTTGAATCTTTCCTAAGCTTCGCAGAGGGATTCTGAATCTTGTTGCACGAATGATGTAATGTCATTCCTCAACTTTGCAGTTCTGGCTGGTGGAAAGTACTTTGCAAGGAACTTTGTGGCAAGAGTGTTCCAAGTTGTGATGGAACCTGCTGGTAGTGAATGTAACCAAGCTTTGGCTCTGTCTTTCAAGGAATATGGAAAAACTTGCAGTCTCATTGCTTCTTCAGCTGCTCCGTTGTAGTTGAAAGTGTCACAAACTTCCAGGAAGTTGCTGATGTGGGCATTAGGATCTTCAGTTGCATTTCCCCCAAACTACACTGACTGTTGGATTATCTGAATGCATGTTTTGATGTCACATGCATTTTCTGGGAAAGGAGGAAGTACAATACAGGAAATGAGGCTGTCAACCACAGAAATGGTTTTGTCTCGAATGGGAATTGGTGGTGCAACCTCCAAAGGTTCAGGTTCCATATTAACAATTGCTTCTTGGCCTTCTCGTCTTTCCCTTCTCAACTATCTGATGGTTCTTTCAATCTCTGGGTCAAGCGGTCGGAGTTCAAAGCTTCTGGTTCGTCTCATGTAGTGTATGAGAACCTGAAACACAAGAAAATAGAAAAAATAAGTAAAAAGAAATTAGATACAGGTAAAGGTAAATAGTGAAAGATAAATAAGTCCCCGGCAACGGCGCCAAAAACTTGACCGGCGTGTAATCACACACGTATAACGCAAGCATACGTATCGTTCAAGTAGCATAAAAGTATCGATCCCACGAGGACTTAAAACCTTTTGTTATTAATTTATGAAGTTAAATGTTTACAAGTATCTAATGGATTGGTTGTTTGATTGGGTGGTGACTTTAAAACTTAAAACAAGTAAATAAAATTGCTTGAAAGTAGATTGAAGAAAATTCAAATTTATAAAACTATCCAGGGTTGTGAATCCTTCCAATATCTTTTTAAAAGATGAAGTGGTTATTTTACATTTGTGTATAATATTGGTTTATTAACTTGGAACACGAAATTATGTAAAAGCCTCTTCCGATGGTCAAATACAAATACCCAGTATAACCCAATTAATCATATTATATGTTAACCAAGTTATCTGAATTCATTAAGATTAAGTTCCAATTATGGCTACCCCAGCCCGACAGGTATATTCCTATCGTGTAAGGAAATCTATTAAAGGGTTATCTATCCTCAAGGAAGATCGTGGGCTATTAAGTCTAAGGTCTTAAACCTAAAATCTCTTTTCCAAGTTAATTTTATGTTTACCGAATCAATCTTATTAATGGCCAGTTAACAAGATGCATTAAGACTAAGGCTCAATAAATAAACCTTTATATTACCCAAACCGTAATTTAACCCATTATAAACCGGTGATATTGGACTTCATCACAACCCCAGATAACTGGCTTAGTTACGACACATATTTATGGGTAGTAAAAACTTAAATAAAATAAAAGACATAAAGTAAATGCTGAAAAGTAAATTGCTGAAAAGTAAATGACGGAAAGTAAATGCTGAAAGTAAATTGCTGAAAATAAATTGCTGAAAAGTAAATGCTGAAAGTAAATTACTGAAAAGTAAATAAAGTAAAAGTATAATAAAAGAAAATGTTGAGGTAAAAGGATCCACTTTTATTACTTCTATTTTAGATATCTTCATTAATATAATATATTAACTTTTCATGATAATTACCAACCAGCCATATAGGCGATATCCAAATTAAGTCAAATTAATAATTAATTACCAACAGACCAATCAGGCGGTATCCAGTTTAGTCAGGTTAAAACCAATTTAAATAATTACCAACCGACCAATATGGCAGTATCCTCGTTAAGTCAGGTTTTAAGTAGTTTATATATTATAATTAAGGGAGATTAATCTAAATATTAGTAATAAAAGTTTTACCTTTTACCCCAGCAAGGGGGAGTTACCTCTTCATTACTGAAAAGTAAAAACTGAAAATTAAAGAAAGAAAAGTATTGTGCGTAAAAGTAAATTGCAGAAAGTAAAAACTGAAAAGTAAAGAAAAGAAAGTGCGAAAGCGGAAATTAATTACTGAAAGTTGTAAATAAACAAACAAGATACAATCTTCTTAGTATTCTTAAGGAATTACTTAGAAGAAAGTATGAATTTACAAATGAAATGGCTTGGTATTTATAGGCAAAATTTTGCTTTGCCTCCATCAAATCATCCACCAAATCCATTATTAATTGCTCCACTAATTGCTCCACCAAATCTATTATTAATTTCTATCATTTTTGGTGGGAGCTTGACTATTTTTATTATTTATTTATTTTTTTGCTTTGAAAATGACTTTAATAATTACATATAACACACTTCCGAATATTTCATCAATTTCGGTCATGAAATCATCAGAATTCAAAATTATTTTGTTCTTCAGAGTTGTAGATCTTTGAGGCTTCTTTAATCTGGAACTTGAATCAGCTCAATCCGATATCAGAGTAAAAAAGTAATGCCCAAAATACGACAGTTGCGAAAAATTGGAATTTCCGAAACTGCACTTCGTTAGAACGCCCTTTCAAGTTTCCAATCTCCAGAATTAATATGTCAAGTCCATTATTTTGCCCTTATTTGACCCACATTTCATCCTAAATGATTTCATTGAGTCCCAATATTATTTTATCTGTAAAATAAACTAAAACACGTCAAAACGTTCATCAAACCCGAGAAACTAAACAAAATATAAAGTAAAAGGGGCGGTAAATATTGATATATTTTCCGCTCATCAAGAAGGCCAGTGGGAGTATGGTGGTATTTTTAATTCTCTATGTTGACGACATCCTTATCATTGGGAATGATATTGGGATGATGCAAGGCATCAAAGCTTACCTCTGTAAGAATTTCTCCATGAAGGACCTGGGTGAAACTTCTTATGTCTTAGGCATAAAACTCTTTAGAGATAGAGAAATGAAGTTTATTGGGTTATCCCAATCAACGTACGTAGATAAGATCTTAGAATGGTATAATTTTGGTAACTGTAAGACAGCAAACATATCGTTCAAACATGGCTTACATCTTTCGAAGAAGATGTGTCCGCAAACAGAAGATTAGAAGATTAGAATGTCTAATCAACCTTATGTTTCTTGTTTCGGTAGCATCATGTATGTCATGTTATGTACGAGGCCTGATATCAGCTTCACAGTTAGTGTGACGAGCAGATATCAGTCTAATCCAGGAAATGACTATTGGATGGGCATTAAACATATCCTCAATTATCTTAAAGGTACTAAGGATAAGTTTATAATCTATGGAGGAAATGAACTGCAAGTTAATGGGTATACGGATTCTGATTTCCAATCGGATCCTGATGATAGAAAGTCTACATCAGGATTCATGTTTACCCTTAACGGAGGTGCAGTTGTTAGGGATATGCCCTATACCCAACTTGTGGATGGGCAATATGTACATGTATTTGTAACATTTTCATTAATTAATAAAATGGCAATCTTTATTATATGTGTCTTACATAACTTATATGAATCTTCAACACTGTAATAAAGCCATTGGAGTAATAAGACGATGGCTTCCACGCCTTATGAGAATCATTACTCTTAAATGCTCCTAGTCATAGTTTTGTGAATAATCTGGGCGTTCAAAAAGCGGAGAGACTAGCATTATGATATGATCCGCCCTTAAGTGGGGTAGCCAATCTCATAGGCTACTAGCGAAGATCCGTCCGCTTGGTGTATCACATGGATGTATGAGTTGCTCGTGTCCATCGAACTGACCGCCGAAAGTTTTCATATGAAGTGTTTATCCTATGTGTCTGTGAGAACTTTCATGTATCGATTATATGACTAGTCCTTAGACTTGAGGTCTTTACAATCTTATGTGTGGATCAAATAACTTTGACATTCTCCTTCCCCGGTTCAAAAGATCCGGTCATAAGGGTATGATTGGGTCATTTGTTGAAACACATGAAGTTTGTAAGGATACAACAGAGAATCGTCACTCTCTTGGATAATATTTTCTTATAAGAGTAGTATTCCAGTTCGCGGGTTGATATGTGTGATCAGTACTTGAGACTGTGGCCACAGCGAAGAATCATGTGAGATTCTTGGGTTAGCATGATTCATAACACTATAAAAATCATACCTTTGACCATATAGGTAGACACTTTCCGTACCTTAGGTCAATAGGTGGGGATACAGTGAGGCGAGTAGTATTCCAGTTCGCGGGTTGATATGTGTGATCAGTACTTGAGACTGTGGCCACAGCGGAATAATCATGTGAGATTCTTGGGTTAGCACGATTCATAACACTATCAACTTCATACCTTTGACCCTATGGGTAGAAATTATCTGTACCTTAGGTCAATAGGTGGGGATACAGTGAGGCGAGGGACCGTATCATATGTAAATCGCATACATAATGGGTATATATATCTTTCCTTCTCATTTAAGGGCCTTGGCATGTTGCTAGATGTCAACTTTGGTCATTGAAATCGAACGACCATCTGATCGGAGGATAATTTATGTTCGATTAAATTATCACAATTCATTTCATGTCCAACTTGAGGGGAACAAAAGGTCACACACAACAAAGTCGAAATCAATGGTTAACAGTGCACAATACAAATATAACAGCATATATGATTGTTGTAGGATTTGTTCATAATTGGTTCAATGTGTTTAATTATTGAACAGATCATTTATGAGGTTTCATAGTGGCTTAGGGATTGATGAATGATGATAGGGCACTTTGGGAATTGGAATAAAAAAATTACTATTCACATTAATAGTAAAACAATTTTGTTATTTGTTTTGAATTCCAATTCGGCCCAAACTATTATTAGGGTTTTATAATCTCATTAAACCACTAAATTAAGATCCAATGGCTAAGATTAAATTAGCTTTTATCCCACATCGGATTCTTAATTAATTTTGTTGTCTTTGGAGCACTATATAAACCTAAAGAATTATTCACAAATTTTTGTACCAAAACTTTTCATATCTTGGGTTTATATAAGTGAGCAACTCTAAAGTTTAAGAGTAAGCCACTTATTTTGAGGATCCTTAAGTCTAATTGACAAGAGGAACCTCAAGTTAAAATTTTTGAGGTATTTGCCTAGGCTAGCACCAATGGCAAAATACTCGTGCACTCAAGGCGTAGTTTTGCCGTTGAGTTTTTGCTTTGGTGTGTGCATCTTTGGAGGCCACACACTTGGGTGGCTCTTTGGAATGTGGAAGAGCTTGCTGAGTTCGAGCAAAGCTTATAGATTGGAGGGAGGACTGGAGGAGTCTTCGGTTCAAGTATGTCTTTTTCTTTCTTTGTTTTATTAGAGTTTTTTTTATAGTTAGCATGTTTAGGTTTATGTTCTTTGCATGTTTTATGAGTTTTTATGCTTAGAATATATAGTAACATGCCTAGGCTTGTTGAATAATCAAAACAAATGGGTCTTGGGCAAATGGAAAGCGGCATAATAATTTTGATTTTCCGCTGCGCACTCGCGGCCGCTTCCCTACAGTGGTATCAGCGCGTCGTTTTTATTTTGATTAGTTCTCTCACATTTGAACTTGAAATTGGGTGTTTAAAATCTCGTTGGAAAGCTAACACCCTGAATTTAATTTTAGGCACAGGTTTTGCATGATTTGGTTAAGATTTGAATTGTAAAATTACATTTAAAGTTCAAGCGTCTGCAGAAAAACGTGAATAGTAAATTTATTTGAATAAAATAAAATGCAATATCATAATTAAATATTAATCAAAGTTATTGACCGGCATAAAAACATACGTATAACGCAAATTTGGGGTGTATCTTCTAGTAAAGCTCGTAATCTCTCAATCTCCCAATAATGTTCCATTTTTCAATCACCTGAAAACAAAAGAAAGAAATAAAAATTACAGATAAAAATAAAGAAAATTATATACAAGTAAATTAGATAGCTTCAAAATTAATAACTCAAGAAAAATAAGTCTCCGGCAACGGCGCCAAAAACTTGACCGGCGTAAACACACACTCATAACGCAAGCGCACGTATCGTTCAAGTAGTATAAAAATATCGATCCCACGAGGACTTAATTCCTACTGTTGTTATTAATTATTGATACTATTTATTTACAGGTATCTAATTATAGGGAGAAAAGAATGATTGCTTTTGTTGGTTGAATGTGGATTTGATAAATAAAATACTTAAAGACACAAAAGAAAATACTAAGGAAAATAACAAAAGACTCAAAGATCTCGGGTTGTGACTCCACACAATATTAATATAAAGATGAATTGATTCTCTTTTGTATATGTGTAATAAATTAGTTTGCTAACCTGGAACACGAAGATATGCAAAAGCCTATGTCGATGGTCAGATGCAAATACCCAGTATAACCCAATTGAACCATATGTTTATGTCAACCAAATTACCTGGATTCATTAAGATTAAGTTCCAATTATGGCTACCCATGCCCGACAGGTATATGTCTATCATGTAAGGAAATCTATTAAAGGGTTATCTATCCTCAAGGAAGATCGTGGGCTATTGAATCTAAGGATGAAACCTAAAATCCCTATGTCTAGTTCATTTTAAGTTTACCACATCAATCTTATTGGTGATCAGACAACAAGAAGCATTAAGCTTAAGACTCAATAAACAAACTAAAGAATTACCTAATAAATAATTAAATCAATTATTAAGCCTAGTAATATTGTGTTTCATCACTTCCCTAGAATAAAAATAAAATGCTGGGGGTTAGGGGATCCACTATTAGAAATCTCAAATTATTATAATATGGAAATTGCCAGTATTATCCAATTAAGTTGAACCAGCCATAAAAGGCGGTGTTATTATTTATCCATAAACCAGCCATATAGGCGGAAATTATCTGTCACCTAAAGACCAACCATATAGGCGGTGTCACATTATGTTACATAATTAAAACCAGCAATTAAGGCGGTATCAACTTTTAATTCATATTATTAAATCACAATTTCCATATTATAATTGAAGTGAGATTAATCTACCTTTACTATTTCTAATTTAGAAATCTCCCTTATTATAATATATAAATTTGCGTGATAATTACCAACCAGCCATATAGACGGTATCCAGATTAAGTCAAATTAATAATTAATTACCAACCGAAAACCAGGCGGTATCCTCATTAAGTCATGTTAAAACCAATTTAAAAATAATTACCAACCGACCAATATAGCGGTATCCTTATTAAGTCAGGTTTTAAATAATTTATATATTATAATTAAGGGAGATTAATCTAAATTATAAAAGTAAAAAGCTGCACCTTTACCCATGCAGTAAATTAACTACTGAACATAAAAGAACAAAAATAAAATAATATAAAATTTTATTACAAAAAGTAAAAGTGCATAATTAAATATACTAAAAGTAAAAATGCTTAATTTAAATTACAAAAACTTAAACACACAAGATGCAATCCTTAAAGTCCTTACAAAACTCAAGGAAGGCATGATTTGAATTCTGAAATCGAGTTGAATTTATAGGTGTCAGTGGGGTGTCCGCGTCGCGACGCGTGTGATTGTCGACGTGGCAGCTTCTGGTTCGTCGGCTTCAGATTCTTATCTGAAATGTGGCGATTCGGATAAAGAGATAAGGTGACACGTTGCAAGGCGGCTGGGAGCTGAATGATTGAGCTGACGTGGCGACACGTGGCGATGACGACTGTCGGCACCGTAGGATTGTGACACATGGCACGTTGTGATTGGTTGATGATGACGTGGCGATGACGTGGCATTTTGACTCGGTCAACCGGTGATGTGGACGATGATGTGGCGTGACACATGGCGGCATGTGGCGATGGCGACTGTCAGCACCGTAGGTTGATGACACGTGGCACGGCGTACTTTAGCAGATCGGCTGTGATGGTGACACGTGGCACGGCGCACGTTAGTGAAGTCAAACTTCTCAGATTCTGACTTGTGGATCCGGCGCACGTTAGCAAGTCTTGGTGCATGTTAGGCGTCGCGACGCACCAAAATTACCAAAATGTCCTTTTGTCCAATTTTCACTATTTTGGCCCCAAATCACCTCCAGAGAGTCCTGAAACTTTATTTATCTACAAAATAACACAAAACACGTCAAAATATTCACAAAAGTCAAGAAACTATACAAAATATTAGGTCAAATGAGTGGGAAAAAGTGATATAATTACCACTCATCACACTCCCAAACCTAACATTTTTCTAGTCCTCGAGCAAAACATAGAATAAAATAACATAAACATCTTTAAAATAAAATTTAACTAAGCCACTTTCGTAGGGATCATGGTTGCATTCAGCGTATGCAACAAGCCTTTAAACCCCTAGGTGTCCCTAGTGGATGAGTTGTAGTCTCGTGAGGGTTTACAGCAATGATACCCACAAACATTTTACAAAAGTAAAAAGGTAGTGAAACTAATGCACACAAAAGCAAAAAGACAAGAGAAAAGAGAATAAAGAAGTTAGTGACTAATCTGGTGAAACTTCTACTCCAAGTTACTAGTTGTTTTCTTTCTTTCTAAATTACCGAATAAGTAAATTCTCCTATTATATTTACCATTCTCCATATACACATAAGAAAAAATATTAAACAACTCATTTTTGCCCACAACAGTCACAAATGCAGTTGATAAGAGAGTAATATTTTTGTCCTAAAGTTTTATCAGAATTCATACCTTTTTATAGCAATGGAATAATTTTTCTGATTTTCTGATTTTTTCTTTGAATTTTGAATTTTTTTTATTTATATACAATATCTTCCATCTATGTAGCGAGTGTTGGTCGGTGGCTCCCAAACCAGTTGGCTTTAGGGCACCAGGTGTTAAGACACCCCTGCGGACTTAATTACTCAGACTTCAGATATATATATTTTTGCAGCATCTTTGATCCATGTAGCGAGATTTGGGCCAGTGACTCCCAAACCAATTGGCTTTAGGGCACTAGGTGTTAAAACACCCTTACAAACTTAGTAACTCAGATCTCAGACGTTTTTTTTTCTTACTCCATCACTTTTTGAGATGCTTCCTCCAATTAAACTAGAGCACTAAATATTACAAACTTTTCAATTAGAGCTCATGTCTGTATGTTACCATGCATGTTGATAATATTTGCCAACTGAGCATATGAAGATCCATTTTAGTCAGTATTATGGACAATTTACAAATTAAATAATTCAAAATGAAATAAACAAAAATTAAATTGTTTCGAAATAGGTTTGAGATACGTCTCAGGAGTGAAAACTCCTTACTCAGCTATCTCTTACCAATTTCACCTTTTTAGTCAAAATAAAAACGCAAAAACGCAAAATATTTTTGTAATTTTTGAAAAATTTCAATTTTTTTGTATTTTTCGAAATATTTTGGACTAAAAATAAAAACAAGGTACTGATCAACTAATTCCCTCCCCCAAACCTAAATGAGACATTGTCCCATATGTCTTAAACAGTAGAAGAAGCGTTTAGAAGATAATACCTGGTTAGCTGAAATTTTATAGGAAATTAAAGGTTAAGATCTAGATTAATCCGACGCCTCTTACCACGATCGTCCTCGGACCAATTTATCTTTGAAAGGATAGGGTCAATTTGTGGTTCATAAGCTAAAATTTGGTCAATTAAATCCGGAGCAGTTCTGGCAGTAAAGAGGAGTTCTTTTAAAGGTTTTGACACGAACCCATTTCTCCAGGCATCATCAAGAAACACACAATAAAATCATAAAATCCATCAACGTTAAACTACCCAATTGGTTTCTGGTGTATGTTCAAGTTCGCCCAAGATAACACTATAAAAATTTCCTCCAATGTGCCCAAGCCAACTGGCAAAGCAATAAAAGCATCAGCACGGTTAATCATTTTTACCAATCGTTCAGACATACCTGGCACTATCAGTTCCTCTCCGTTTGATGGTTCAATAAGATTTGCCTCTACCAAGGGTTTTGGGACGATTCCCAAAACGTGACTGCCTCCTTCCTGTACGGCTTTTGAAACTATCCCCATTAGTCCAAGATTGCCTCCGCCATATACTAAGTGCATATTCCTTGCAGCTAAGACTCGACCCAATTCTTGTGCTGCTTCTACATATTGTGGCTTAGTACCAACAATAGTACCGCAAAACACACAGATATTTTCAACTCGTCTTCTTGAAGTGGCTTCCATATTTTACTCTGGATGTCTTCAAAAGTGCAATGATGAGTTGAATTTATAACACCTGAAAAGGGTGAGTAATAATAGCACTAGTATCTTCCAAAGGACGATTGTTAGCTAAACAATAAAAGAAATCGTGAAAGGTCAAAAAGTCCGGATTCTGTCTTACGAAAATAAAGATAATTACAATAGAAAAGCAAATCAAAGCAATAATTAAGGCAACAGAATTGTGTACGCAATACGTCATTTGCTTAGTATAAATTCATTAGGATCCGTCTCAAGAATCCATTCATTACTCAGCCATCGCTAATGAATTATCTCTTATCTTTGCCAAACACCATTCCTTCTGTCTTATGCTTTGTTTGAGCTTTTCCCTGCAAAAATAACACACAAAATTAAAAACTCTACAACATGTAGACACAAAATATAAAAATAGAATTTACAACAAAGTGCATGGGTTGCCTCGCTGCTAGCGCTAAATTTTTCGTCTTCAACCAGACGTGACTGAAATCTATCCATCAAGGAAGTGTCAGCGTCGTTTTAGATGTCCTATTAAAGACATTCCTATGTGTGTTGCTTTTGAAGGTTCTCTTCCAACGGTAAGGTGGTAAAAAGAGTTTTGTCTCATTCAGTGCTCGTGCCACCTTTTTTATCTTTGTCGCTCCAGTAATTCCTGAAAAGAAAGAAAGAAAATCAGGAGGTCTCGTATGTGTGCTTGACTTGGAATGGTGGTTCCATTCTATCAAGCTTCTGGGTGATATCTCTAAATTGTACTCCCTAAAACAGTGATGTTTCGCCTGAATGCTCTGGATCTTCAATTGGTCTGACAATTGCTCTTCCATTTGCTATGTTTCTTGCTCCACCTTTTCTTCACAGATGTATTTTGGGATTTCCGCATTCAGTTCTTCATCTGTCATCTGTGAAATGCATGCTCCAGAAGTATCAATGTAAGGATGTAAAGATGTGTCTGACATTAGGTCTTCATCCTCTGAGGCTGATGTGATTGGCTCAGATAGATCTTTTTCAAACATTTGTGCAAAGCATTCTCCAAGATCTTCATTTTGAGGCTGAAAAGTTTCATCCTCCTTTTTTGGTGCAATTGGTATAAATAGCTCAGCTTTTTCATCCTCGTCAGAGTCAGAATAATAAAAATCAAACAAAGATTTTGTTGGTTCGGGTTCCTAAACTGATATCTCTGATTCTTGGTACTGCTGAGCCTCGTCCTCTGTTATGATGTCATGATGAATCTCAGGATATTCGAAGGCTTCTTTAGTATTATTTGAATTTGCTCCATGAGATATGTGATTCAGGTTATCTGTTAATTGTCTAACTTGATCTGTCATCCTCTGTATAGACGCCGCTTGACTCTGAATTTGTGCATCAAATTGAGTTTCCCGTTCCTCGAACCAATCTTTGAGCGTGTGAATCAACTGATCTTCCTCTGATGGTTCTGGTTCTTGATGAAGATCGTAGATGGATGGTGGATAAGATGGAAAGTATGATGGTTCTTTGTACCTTGAATGATTCCAATAATTATGCCACTCTGAAAGGTATATACATTGATCGCTCGGGTGGTTACCATCACAAATTACACATCTCCCCATTTCGTTCTGTTGAGCAAATGTAGAATTGCTTGATTCTGATATCTAGTGATAGTTGTTGGGCTGGACAACAGGCTTCAGAAAACCGGATTGTTGCTCCCAGATTTGGGGTGTATCTTCTAGTAAAGCTCATAATCTCTCAATCTCCCAATAATGTTCCATTTTTCAATCACCTGAAAACAAAAGAAATAAATAAAAATTACAGATAAAAATAAAGAAAATTATATGCAAGTAAATTAGATAGCTTCAAAATTAATAACTCAAGAAAAATAAGTCTCCGGCAACGGCGCCAAAAACTTGACCGGCGTAAACACACACGTATAACGCAAACGTACGTATCGTTCAAGTAGTATAAAAATATCGATCCCACGAGGACTTAATTCCTACTGTTATTATTAATTATTGATACTATTTATTTACAGGTATCTAATTATAGGGAGAAAAGAATGATTGCTTTTATTGGTTGAATGTGGATTTGATAAATAAAATACTTAAAGACACAAAAGAAAATACTAAGGAAAATAACAAAAGACTCAAAGATCTCGGGTTGTGACTCCACACAATATTAATATAAAGATGAATTGATTCTCTTATATATGTGTAATAAATTAGTTTGCTAACCTGGAACACGAAGATATGCAAAAGCCTCTGTCGATGGTCAGATGCAAATACCCAGTATAACCCAATTGAACCATATGTCTATGTCAACGAAATTACCTGGATTCATTAAGATTAAGTTCCAGTTATGGCTACCCCCGCCCGACAGGTATATGTCTATCATGTAAGGAAATCTATTAAATGGTTATCTATCATCAAGGAAGATCGTGGGCTATTGAATCTAAGGGTGAAACCTAAAATCCCTATGTCTAGTTCATTTTAAGTTTACCACATCAATCTTATTGGTGATCAGACAACAAGAAGCATTAAGCTTAAGACTCAATAAACAATCTAAAGAATTACTTAATAAATAATTAAATCAATTATTAAGCCTAGTAATATTGTGTTTCATCACTTCCCTGGAATAAAAATAAAATGATGGGGTTAGGGGATCCACTATTAGAAATCACAAATTATTATAATATGGAAATTGCCAGTATTATCCAATTAAGTTGAACCAGCCATAAAAGGCGGTGTTATTATTTATCCATAAACCAGCCATATAGGCGGAATTATTTGTCACCTAAAGACCAGCCATATAGGCGGTGTCACATTTTGTTACATAATTAAAACCAGTCATTAAGGCGGAATCAACTTTTAATTCATATTATTAAATCACAATTTCCATATTATAATTGAAGTGAGATTAATCTACCTTTACTATTTCTAATTTAGAAATCTCCCTTATTATAATATATAAATTTACGTGATAATTACCAATCAGCCATATAGGCGGTATCCTCATTAAGTCAGGTTAAAACCAATTAAAAATAATTACCAACCGACCAATATAGGGGTATCCTTATTAAGTCAGGTTTTAAATAATTTATATATTATAATTAAGGGAGATTAATCTAAATTATAAAAGTAAAAAGCTTCACCTTTACCCCAGCAGTAAATTAACTATAAAAGAACAAAAATAAAATAAAATAAAATTTTATTACAAAAAGTAAAAGTGCATAATTAAAGATACTAAAAGTAAAAATGCTTAATTTAAATTACAAAAACTTAAACACACAAGATGCAATCCTTAAAGTCCTTAAAAAACTCAAGGAAGGCATGATTTGAATTCTGAAATCGAACTGAATTTATAGGCGTCAGTGGGGTGTCCGTGTCGCGACGCGCAGCTCGCGTCGCGAAGCGCGTGATTGTCAACGTGGCAGCTTCTGGTTCGTCGGATTCAGATTCTTATCTGACACGTGGCAATTCGGATAAAGAGATAAGGTGACACGTGGCAAGGCGGATGGGATTTGAATGATTGAGCTGACATTGCGATGACGTGGCGACACGTGGTGATGGCGACTGTCGGCACCGTAGGATTGTGACACGTGGCACGCTGTGATTGGTTGATGATGACGTGGCATTTTGACTCGGTCAACCGGTGATGTGGATGATGATGTGGCATGACACGTGGCGACATGTGGCGATGGCGACTGTCGGCACCGTAGGATGATGACATGTGGCACGACGCACGTTAGCAGATCGGCTGTGATGGTGACACGTGGCACGGCGCACGTTAGCAAAGTCAAACTTCTCAGATTCTGACTTGTGCACATTTAGCAAGTCTTGGTGCATGTTAGGCGTCGCGACGCCCAGGGCTTGCGCGTCGCGACGAGCCAAAATTACCAAAATGCCATTTTGTCCAATTTTCACTGTTTTGGCCCCAAATCACCTCCAGAGAGTCCTGAAACTTTATTTATCTACAAATTAACTCAAAACACATCAAAATATTCACAAAACTCAAGAAACTATACAAAATATTAGGTCAAATTAGTGGGAAATAGTGATATAATTACCACTCGTCAGTTATTTAATGCCTAAAATAATTCCCCACATATTAAAACTCATATGCTTGATGATTCTATGTATGATTAGAATTGGCATGATTATTTTAGGGTGCAATCATCTAGAGACTTTCTAAGAAATAGAGTGTGTATTGCTTATCCCTTAGCTAAGTAATTATTCTGTGATGAACTTAGAGATTTATTACCTTTAAGGCTAATAAATATAAATCACTTGTTCATAATAAAAGACATTATAAAAGATACAAGTGGGTTGGGACCAAGGGGTTAATAAGACTTTCCAAACTAAAGTTAATTTAACCAAAGGTATTACTAGAGTTAGATAATGATTTGGTGTCTTCCTTCACTCACTACCTTTTTATAGCCAAAAGGAAAAGATGTGAAGACATCTAGATAATCATTTACTCAAAGCTTACCTTAAAGCATATTAATGTGTTTGACTAATTTGGAGGAGCTATTGTTTATTCCTGTCACCAAGGCATGACTAATTTGGAGGAGCTATTGTTTATTCCTGTCACCAAGGCAATAAGAGTCTAAGAGGTAAGGGTATTTAAGAGAGTTCGCTCCACCCTCCCTCTGGGGAATTTTCAATGGAGGAATCCATTTTGACAGTTATTCACTTAAACTTGCTAAAATCCTCAATAATAATTTAAGTCTAAAATTTGCCACCATTGTAAAGTATAGACCCAAAGGGCTTAAACCGTATTGGCAGGACTAGGCTTTACCAGACTGACTAATACCAATTTGTCACTAAATTGTACTATTGCTAATGGTTTGACTTTTCTGAGTCATAAGAGGCATCGACCCTTAGGCGTGGTCTTATAACTTAGTGGCAAAGATTGGGTGTCCACAAGGACTAGCATAAGCTATGACATGTTTGATTGCCCAACCCAATGATCAACGAATTGTGATTTATATTATAAATTGGTTGGGAACCTACCTAATTATCATATTTTATAACGACCGGCCCTAGTCGGAGTTATGAAATGATGATAATGGGATCCTTGCCCACAAAAAATCCATCATATTGGGGTTGATGTGATTTGCTTAAAATTTTAAAATAATTGAGTGGGAGCAACTTCATAATATTAAAAGCCCATTTTATTATGAAACATTAATGAAAACATATTCCTAATTTTAACATTCTCTCTTAACATGTGGGTTAACATATTTCACAAACATTCAAATGGCAAACAGAGTATCACTTCGTTCAATCCTTGATGAGCATAAGATCAAAGGGGACAACTACAATGACTGGTTTAGAAACCTTAAAATTGTCTTACGACAAGAAAAGATTTTCTATGTTCTTGAAAGACCATTTCCCCCTGAACCCGAAGAAGATGCTGACCAAGATACGTTTGATGCTTGAAAGAAACACGTCGATGATGATGAGCAAGCAGTTTGCATAATGCTTGGCTCTATGTCGGACGAACTTCAGAAAGCTCACGAAGATATGGAAGCTCAAACCATCATCTTTCACTTGAAGGGGTCGTATGCAACTTCCGTTCATACCGTGAGATTCCAAGTGTCATGTGCCTTATTCCAAACAAGGTATAATGAATGATATGTTAGTGGACATGTGCTTAAGATGATTGGCCACATTGAAAAATTGGCCAACCTCGGGTTCATCATGGATCATGAGATAGGTCACGATCTGATTCTTCAGTCCTTACCAAAAAAAATTCTCTAACTTTATTATGCAGTTTCATCTGTCTGATAAAGAAGCTACTTCAGCAGAATTCCACAATCTGATAAAGAAAACAGAGAAGGACTTGAAACCGGAGCGTAAAACATCTGTCATGCTTACGGGTACGGACCTGAAGCCACGAGGCCTAAAGAAAAATAAGGGCAAGGCCAATGATCCAGATCACCTAAACCCAATAGTAATGTGGAGAAGAAAAAGGGAAAGGGGAAATGTTTCTTTTGTGGAAAGAATGGTCATTGAAAGAAAGACTGCAGATCCTTCAAAGCCAATGAAGCTAGGGAAGCCCAAGAGGCCAAGAAGCCCAATGCTTCAGGTATGTTGTATAGGATTGAACTATATTCTCAAAACTCTGAACTTTCTACTTGGGTGCTTGACACCGGTTGTGGGACTCACTTGCGTAACAATGTGCAGGGCCTGAGAAATAGTATGAGACTCCGTCATGGGGAGGTTGACTTACGCATGGGTAATGGAGCAAAATTGGCTACATTGTGTGTGGGGACTTATTCATTAGTTTACCAAATGGTTTAGTTTTAGACTTAGAAGATTTTGTTTATGTACCTTCTCTAGTACAGAACATCATTTTAATTTCTTCTTTATGAAATAAAGGCTTTTCATGCGTAATAAGTTGTAATGAATGTTCTATTTATTTCAATGAAATAAAATATATGATGGTATTTTGAATAATGGTATCTATGTCTTACAAACTAACAAATAATGTTCAACCTCTAATATATACAACGTTAACTCGAATAATCTCAATGAATGACTTCTATGGCATAATTCGCTTAGGTCATATCAATGAAACAAGATTAACTAAGATACATAAGGATAGCTATTTCAAACCCTTCAAATATAAACCTTATGGAACTTGTGAGTCTTGTTTACTTGGTAAAATGACCAAATTACCCTTCAAAGGTAAAGGATATCGTGCAGCGGAGACATTAGAACTCATACACTCTGATGTATGCGGACCAATGTCAGTCACCGCTAGAGGTGGATTCTCCTACTTCATTTCCTTTATCGATGATCAATCGCGATATGGGTATGTGTACCTTACGCGGTACAAATCTGAAGCCTTTGAGAAATTCAAAGACTTCAAGGCTGAAGTAGAAAACCAGCTTAATAAAAGTATTAAGTCACTAAGGTCTGACCGAGGCGGTGAATACTTAAGCAACGAATTTCAAGATTACTTGAGAGAAAATGGCATTGTTTCCCAGTGGACTCCTCCGGGAACTCCACAGCATAATAGGGTCTCTGAAAGGAGAAATCGGACATTATTAGATATGGTCCAATCAATGATGCCAGACACGGATCTACCTCTTTCATTTTGGGGTCTTGCTTTAGAAACTGCAACACTACTACTAAACCAAGTTCATTCCAAGACTGTTAGTCAAACACCCTATGAGTTATGGTCTGGGAAACGTCCTAGTCTTAGTTATCTAAGAATTGGGGATGTGACGCATATGTCAAGCTCGCACGAACTAACAAATTGGATGATAGGGCAGTTAAATGTAAGTTTGTAGGATATGCATTGAACTCAAGAGCATACGTGTTCTACGTTCCAAATGAACAAAGAACATTTGTCTCACGAAATTCTAAATTTCTAGAGAATGAATTCCTTCTCAAGAAATATAGTGGGAGTAGACTTGACCTCGATGAGGTACGAGAAGAACAAACTAACATAGAACTAAACCCCAGGCCCCTCAAAAGGGCAGCGACGGAACAACCACAAGGTTATAAACTCAGAAGGTCTGGTAGGGAAAGACATGAGCCTGAAAGATATGGTTTCCATATTGATGAGGAACATGATCAGGTCATTGATAATGATGATCCCACCAGTTATGACGAAGCAATGTGTGACATTGATTCAGTCAAGTCGCTTGAGGCCATGAAATCTGAAATAGACTCTATGTATCAGAATCAAGTCTGGGACTTGGTAGATGCACTTGAAGGGATAAAACCCATAGGCTGCAAGTGGATTTACAAGCGTAAAACTGATGCAGAAGGCAACATCCAAACCTTTAAGACTAGGTGGTGGCGAAAGGTTATAGACAAATCCAAGGAATTGACTATGATGAAACCTTCTCGCCTGTTGCAATGATAAATCCATTCAAATTTTACTGGCACTAGCTACACACTATGATTATGAGATTTGACAGATGGATGTCAAAACAGCTTTCCTTAATGGGAACCTCGTAGAGGAAGTCTATATGACACAACCTGAGGGGTTTGCATCTAAGGATGATCATAATAAAGTTTGCAAGTTTAAACGATCCATTTATGGACTCAAGCAAGCCTCCAGAAGTTGGAATATACGATTTGATGAGACAATCAAAGAATTTGACTTCATCAAAAATATAGACGAGCCTTGTGTTTACAGGAAAAGTAGTGGGAGTGCTGTTGTATTTCTTGTATTATATGTCGATGACATATTAATCATCGGGAATGATATTCCCATGATGCAAGCCACCAAGCAATGGTTATCTTAGAATTTCTCCATGAAAGATTTGGGAGAAGCAACCTACATCCTCGACATTAAGATCTAATGTAATAGATCTAAGAGGTTGTTAGGACTTTCTCAATCTACGTACATAGATAAGTTTTGAAAAGGTTCAAAATGGAAGATTCCAAAAGAGGTAATTTACCTACTTGTCATGGAATCAAATTATCTAAGGAGCAATGTCCACACACTCCTTCAGATAGAGAGCGTATGAGTAGGATCCATTATGCTTCAGCAATAGGATCGATCATGTATGCCATGCTATGTACAAGACCTTATGTCTCTTATGCTCTTAGCATAACGAGCAGGTATCAGGCAAATCCTGGTGAGCAACACTGGGCAGCTGTCAAAACAATCCTCAAGTATCTGAGAAGAACTAAGGATGTGTTCTTGACATACAGAGATTGTTTTGAGATGAAAGTCATTGGTTACTGTGATGCGAGCTTTCAGATCGATAGGGATGACAGCAGATCTCAAACAGGATATCTGTTTACTTTAAATGGCGGTGATGTAAGTTGGAAAAGCTCAAAGCAGTCAACTACAGCAGACTCCACCACTGAAGCTGAGTATATTGCAGCATCTGAGGTAGCTAAAGAAGCAGTCTAGATAAAGAAGTTCATCACGGAGCTGGAAGTGCTTCCCGCGATAAAGAATGGTGTCACGATGTACTGTGACAACACGGGCGCCATTGCTCAATCAAATGAACCAAGGTCCCACCAGAAATCCAAGCATGTACTCAGGCGATTTCATCTCATCAGGGAGATTGTTGAGAGAAAAGAAGTTATTATAGAGAAAATACGCACATAAGATAATCTTGCAGATTCTCTGACTAAAGGGCTGACTCAACAAAAGCATGATAGGTACACCCGAGAGTATGGTGTCTAGATTTATACTAGTTGGCTATAGTGCAAGTGGGAGATTGTTAGGGATATGCCTTATACCCAACTTGTGGATGGGCAATATGTATATGTATTTTTAACATTTTCATTAATTAATAAAATGGCAATCTTTATTATACGTGTCTTACATAACTTATATGAATCTTCAACACTGTAATAAAGCCCTTGGAGTAATAAGACGATGGCTTCCACGCCTTATGAGAATCATTACTCTTAAATGTTCCTAGTCATAGTTTTGTGAATAATCTGGGCGTTCACAAAGCGGAGAGACTAGCATGATGATATGATCCGCCCTTAAGTGGGGTAGTCGATCTCATAGGCTACTAGCGGAGATCCATCCGCTTGGTGTATCACATGTATGCATGAGTTGCCCGTGCCCATCGAATTGATCGCCGAAAGAATTCATATGGAGTGTTTATCCCATGTATCTGAGAGAACTTTCATGTATCGATTATATGACTAGCCTTAGACTTGAGGTCTTTACAATCTTATGTGTGGATCAAATAACTTTGACATTATCCTTCCCCAGTTCAAAAGATCCGATCATAAGGGTATGATTGGGTCATTTGTTGAAACACATGAAGTTTGTAAAGATACAACAGAGAATCGCCACTCTCTCGGATAATATTTTCTTATAAGAGTAGTATTCCAGTTCGCGGGTTGATTTGTGTGATCAGTGCTTGAGACTATGGCCACAGCGGAAGAATAATGTGAGATTCTTGGGTTATCACGATTCATGACACTATCAACATCATACCTTTGACCATATGGGTAGACACTTTCCGTACCCTAGGTCAATAGGTGGGGATACAGTGAGGCGAAGGACCGTGTCATATGTAAATCGCATACATAATGGGTATATATATATCTTTCCTTCTCATTTGGGGCCTTGGCATGTTGCTAGATGTCAACTTGGGTCATTGAAATCGAACGACCATCTTATTGGAGGATAATTATGTTCGATTAAATTATCACGATTCATTTCATGTCCAACTTGAGGGGAACCCAAAAGGTCACACACAACAAAGTCGAAATCAATGGTTAACAGTGCACAGTACAAATATAACACAGCAATATGATTGTTGTAGGATTGTTCATAAATGGTTCATGTGGTTTAATTATTGAACATATCATTTATGAGGTTCCATAGTGGCTTAGGGATTGGTGAATGACGATAGGGGCACTTTGGAATTGGAATTAAAAAAAATTACTATTCACTTGAATAGTAAAAAAAAATTTGTTATTTGTATCGAATTCCAATTCGGCCCAAACTCTTATTAGGGTTTTATAATCTCATTAAACCACCAAATTAAGATCCAATGACTAAGATTAAATTATCTTTTATCCCACATCGGATTCTTAATTAATTTTTTTGTCTTTGGAGCACTATATAAACCCAAAGAATTCTTCACAAATTTTTGTACCAAAACCTTTCATATCTTGGGTTTATATAAGTGAGCAACTCTAAATTTTAAGAGTAAGCCACTGATTTTGAGGATCCTTAAGTCTAATTGACTAGATGAACCTCAAGTTAAAAGTTTTGAGGTATTTGTCTAGGCTAGCACCAAGGGCAAAATACCCATGCACTCAAGGCGTAGTCTTGCGGTTGAATTTTGGCGCTTTGGTGTGTGCATCTTTGGAGGCCACACACTTGGGTGGCTCTTTGGAACATGGAAGAGCTTGCTGAGTTCGACCAAAGCTTGTAGATTGGAGGGAGGACTGGAGGAGTCTTCGGTTCAAGTAAGTCTTTTTCTTTCTTTGTTTTAATTAGAGTTCTTTTGATAGTTAGCATGTTTAGGTTTATTTTTTGCATTTTTTATGAGTTTTTATGCTTAGAATATATAGTAACATGCCTAGGCTTATAGAATAATCAAAACAAATGGGTCGTGGGCAAATGGAAAGCGGCATAATAATTTTGATTTTCCGCTGCGCACTCGCGGCCGCTTCCCTACAGCAGTTTCTTGGAAAAGTTCTAAAAACGGTCAACAGTTGATTCCACCACAGAGGCGGAATATATTATAGCTTCGGAAGCTGCAAAGGAAGCTGTTTGGGTTAGGAACTTTATCATATAATTGGGAGAAGACCCAAGTATCGAGAATCTGATTCTGTTATACTGTGATAATATTGGAGCCATTGCGCAAGCAAAAGAACCAATAGCGTATCAGAAGTCAAAGCATGTGGAACGAAAGTACCACATCATTCGAGAGATTGTGTCGCGAGGGGACATTGTCGTGTGCAAGGTACCGAGTGAAGATAATATAGCAGACCCGCTTACGAAGTTCATACCTCTAAAGTTATTTGATAAACATGTGGAGTCGATGGGTATTAGATACAATCGATATTGGCACTAGAGCATGTGGGATATTTTGTTAGGGTTGGTGCTCTGAGCGCCAATTTTATTATGTATTTCCTTGTAAATACTAATGTAACATTATTATGAATAAATTGAATAGTTTCTTTTATATAAATTCTTCTTTAATATGGTAAAGACGTAACCGACCTTAGAATGATTAGTTATGATACTGTTGTAAAAGCGTCGCAACTAACATTGAGTAGTATCATGACGTTGTCATTCTTAGACAGTTCTCGATCAAGGTTTACACTACTTGGTCAGTAAAGTAAACCGTTGAGACTGGTACATGTCTTATATTGGAATCTTGCATTCCGATGGTTTTCTTAGTGAACCATGAGTCTTGGAGACTCGTATAGACGTGTAGGTGTTTATAGCGGATAGACACTGAACGACTCACCGAAGATTCTTAATGGATTGTACACCAATGTCAATAAGAATCTTCTTGGGTTGAGTGAGCATAGTGATTCTTTGACTTGAGATACCACTGTGGATATATGAGTTATCATCCATACTTAGATGGCAGTCACGTCGCCGATCTATTTAGATCAGACATCCGCTTGTTCGTTGGGTGTGGACTGATGCTCAGGATATTCTGTGTGTATCAAGAAATGATTCGTCAGCTCTGTGTACAGATCATAGATATTCAATATGGAATTAGAAATCTGTTAAATCCATGGGCCCGTGGTACACTGTAGAAATTAGTTCTAAGTATTTTTTGAGAGATTGCTAATAAAAACGTCGACGTGATTATTCTATAGAGATTTGACGTTTGTATCTATATCTCTGGAATAATCCGGATACCTGTGATGGATGGATTATACGTATGCAATGACCTTGACCTGTATGATTCAGAGAGTTTATATGTGTTCGTCATAATTTATGGGTGGGTGAATTACGGACACGAAATTTGATTTCATGAAGGATATGTCTGAATCTAGAGAGTCTCGCTAATGAAATATACTCGTAGAGCACTATGGAAATCGTTATGAATAATACTGATTATTTATAACTCGTTTAACGGTTAAACGAAAAATACATGCAATCGGGACCTAACGGTCATTTCCAAATTAATGTGTATTTATATTTAATACTTGATTTTATAAATACACATTAATAAAATCTCAAATTGTGATATTGATATATATCATTAATATATGTATTTGAGATATTTATTGTAAATATAATATATATATTTAAGATATTTATATTTATTATTTTATTATTAAATTATTAAATTATTAAATTAAATATCTTTTGTAATGATTTCAACTTTATTAAATTGGAAATGGCATGTTGCCTTTGGAACACATTTTGTTTGCTTTATTAAGTTAAAGTGTTAACTTTAATTTTGCAAAATGTGTGCCAATGAATTTTGAACAAAACTAAAACAATTGTTGTTTATTTTTAAAGGGCAAAATTCGGCAATTGGGAATTTGGGATAACAAAATGATTTTGTTTCATTTTTCTCACACACACAAGTTTAACAAAAATATTAGAAAGTGAGTTGAGTGGTTTTGAAGAAAAATCAAAAAGGAGAAAGCTTAATTTTGGAAAATTTTGTAAGTATTCTTCATTTTTCGTCAAGATAGAAATTGTTTCTATTATTCTTATATTCAATTGTGTTGCTAAGATTGATCTCTCTACTCTTAAGTTTGTAATTAAATTTCTTGGAAACTTGTTCTAAGATGTTATGCATGTATGATTAATTTATTTGCTTATTATTGTAATTAAGCTTAATAAATTAATTAGAAATTAAAGTTTTCATTCTTGAGTTGATTAGCCATTCATAATTAACCTAGAATTGTTCTTGATTAATTTCATGATGGTGAGACTTGATTGGTGTGGTAATTGGATTATTAAAGTGTTGAATTTTGTCAATTTAATGTAAATTGTGAAATTGGAGTGATTATGAAATTAGGGTTCTTAACCCATTCCAATTTTAGGGATTTTCATATATATGATTTAATTTGATGTATATTTGATGTATATTAAATTTGGGATTGATTGGATTTGATCTTGATCTGTTTTGAATAATTGGGCCAAATCGTAATTAAGGAAAAGTCCAGGGACTGTTTCGGTAATATCCACAAAAATATGGATTTAAGTAACAAATTATAATTTCATGTATTTGACATGTATAAATTATTTTGGGATTGATTTGGAATCAATTAAATATGTATTTGACATTTTAAGGACCAAAATAATTAATTTGCAAAACTTGGGGGTAATTTGGTAATTATAAGAAATATAATTTTTTGGTTTAAAACTTCAGATTTTAAGTATTGGTTTAATTAAATAAATAAGTTTATTTAATTGTTCCAAGAAAAATTTTTGAAATCGGAAAAAGAAGTGCCCGACTTGTGATTCCTTATAAAACCCCAACAAATAGGACAAGCAGAATCTAAAATTCAATTAGATGTCATAGCTTCACAAGGCAATGAGATATCAATAATAGGAAAAAAAATTACCTGATGTCGATGCTCTTTCACTCCTTATCTGTGTGAGGTAGTCTGGACAGTTTCTTTTCCAGTGCCCGACTTTCTGGTAGTGGTGGCACTTATCTTCAGAAGCTCTATTGGGCTTCGCTACCTTAGCCTGCGGAGGAATATTGAAACCTTTCTTCTTCTTTCCTTTTGTCATCTTCCCCTTCGACTTGGATTGGGAAGAAGCGGAAAGTGAAGTGGGTTTCGGAAGGCAAGTCGGAACTCACTTCTTCAAATCTTCTTCCGCTGTGAGAAGCATCCTATACAACTCACGGTAAGAGCAGTGAATCTCATTCATGTTGAAGTACATGACAAACTGGCAATACAATGCCGGGAGCGAACCAAGTATGACACTCCGTCCTAGAGTATCATTAAGAGGGAAATCACTGCGCCACAATTGCTCAATCAAATGAAGCATATATGTGCTCACAGCATGCCCCTTATCAAGTTTAGAATGGAACAGTTTCATTGAAAATCTATGAACCATGACCTGTTACTAGTTCATGAACAATTCACAAAGTTGTGTCATCATGCTATATGCATCGTGCATCTCAACGTATTGACTCTTCAGTTCAGAAGAAAAAGAACTGAGAATGAATGATTTAACCCTTAAATCATCATCTTTCCATTTACGAAAAGTCTTCATCTCTTCAAGCGATGCATCCTCTGATATAGCAAGTGGTAATGGACCTTCAAAAATGTATCCCAGCTTTTCAGATCCGAGGACAATCCTCAAATCCATATCCCAATCTGCAAAGTTCTCAGCGCCCTTAAGCTTATTCGTATCAAGCATACGAGCAAAAGGATTGGTCGAAGGTTCCGCCATCACAAATCTATAAAATAGACAGCGAATCAATGGTTAGCAGATAAAACAGTTTCATACTATATCATAGGTATTAAATAGATCATGGATTTTTAATCTAAAAATGTCCCTCCCATTATTTCATGCAAAACTATAATCCCTAGACAGAATACAAAACATGCAATAATCAAATCATAACATAATAGTGAAAGGTGGACCTCATTAATATATTTCAGTTCACAACTTTGGAACGTTCTCGCCTACGTATATTCATTAGGTAGACAACTCATTGTCGATAACTCACTAGTGACTCATGCGTTTTCAATCCTGGTCGTTTCTTGTCGTGACAGCTTTGGCACGTTCACAATGAGGCGTACCAAGGTTAAACTTGTTAATGATAAATTCAAGATACTTGCGTAACCCTGACAGATTTGGCACGTTCAGGATTCCGCTTTCACTTGAGTTCACCTAATATCAAAATATATATGGTACAGATAAATTCTTACCAGTCATATCCTCACAGCGTTGGCACGTTCTTAGATATAGTCTTAGATTATTTATCCATAAGCGGTATTGACAAAACGAACCAAGTAATATGCATCAAATACATATTAAATATAAAACCTTATTTTCAAATATGAACTTTATCACATAATAAGTTATTTTAAATATCCATCCGCATATCATTATTAATTTATTATGCTTTTAGAATGCATGTTTAAGGGTGTATGATGAGACCTTAACAAAGATAATTAATTGGTTGCCAATTATGCGAAAAACCCTTAATACATATTAAGCGTTTTTCCTTCCATTGAATGATTCATTCTCAAGATCCAAGATTGGCACTGGTTTTTTGGCCAAAGGCAAGACCTTTGTCCATCGCGGATGTGTTTGAATCATGAAGGCTTTGTTCCATATCGGTGTCTTGTCCAAGTTGTGATTTGTTGGCCAAAGTCAAGATCACTTCTTGTCCATCGACATCGATTACGAAGCTTTACAAGGTCAATGGGTCCCGCTTAACTGGAATCATTAAGTTTGTTGTGCCAAAGCCAATGCTTAGTTGATTCAGAGGAAAAATGTTAGGAAAATATATTGGATATATTGGCATATATATTATATATATGTTTCGGATTTGGATGTCCACCTATTGGATCTAGGAATTGGATGAGACCCAATTGATCTTAGAGATCTACCTAGTTAAATATCATACAGCTTGTTGGCCAAAGTCAAGGTTATGTGTTATTTAACAGGATCCTAGCCCACTAGGAAACAAGGTTTCTCGAGTACTCAACAGAGAGTTAGAGGCTCGCCGAAAAAATAGTGGGAGGCAAGTATTAAATTTGCAATTTCATTTAGATACTTGCCAATACGCGCTCATTTCAATTTTTCGTCATTAATTAATATTTAATCGTTGTTTTAATTAAACAGTTGGACTGTATTCAAACTACTTCAAATTATAGTTGATTATATAATTGGATTATAGTAATCAATATATTTGAATTTAAATAATTAAATTATAGTTGATTATATAGTTAGACTCTAGTAATCATTATATTAAATAGTACCTGAAATCGTTGATTGGATAGTTGGACTATAGCAATCAAGATAAATGAAAGATTAGCGTTTAAAACATAAACCTGGGTTATAATGTCTTTAAACGGCTTTAATTTTCAATTGGGAATAATATCTCAGGATAGTCCTGGGAACTGAGGAGTTACTTTATTTGAGAGAGACACATCTCGGGCCTAAGCCCGGAGTTGAGCAAATAGTAGAACATGATCTTTGGAAGATTCATGTAATGATAACTTTAGTGCTCAATCCATTATGCTTACCGCAATGACAGTTTAATTGCGTTGTCAAAATTAAGGATTAGATCCTTATAACATGATGATAAAATTAAAGATCTTCACAGATCTATCCTTAGATCTTAGAAATACTAATTGCATAAGAAGCTCTTTAGCTCGTGTATGTCTTGTTGGACTATTATGACCCATATTGTCACTATTTGTACAGATCATAGTGTTGTTGTACAAATTAACTATGTGACAAAGGAGATTGCACTCTTATCATTTGTGATTAGATCACCTAGATGTATAAATGATAGAAGGTCCCTATGATTTGTTCCTGGATGGAGAATGATATGAGACAGTATCAGTCCACGAATGATAAATCATTAAATATCCATAGTCAGAGTATTATCGAGATTGGACATCGATAAATACGTAAAAGACTAGTATTACACTGGTGCGCGTTGTGAGGGCACATCGCCATAGTTCTCATATATTTGGGTATATGATACTAATGCAAGTGTAATAGGAGGTTGTGTTTTACCGATGGTACGGGAAACAGCTTCGCTCTGGATAGACCCCCTCGGAATTCCATTGGTAGTATGACTATGTGTCTATGGAAGTCCAAAATCAAGGTAGGTGTATTTGGTCTTAACATGAGACTTGCACCGCTAATACTTGCGACAATCAATATACTTTGGTTGCGGTCGTCTAGGGATTTAACAGGTTCTGTGTACGCCAATGCTGGGTATATTGAGAATCGTAGTGTGTTTGGTGTGATGTCAAGACGGAAGTGTCACTCTAGTCATATGGAGATGATGGTCACGTAGGATACGGTGCTGGTTCTCTTAAGTACTGCAGTCATCGGGATAATATGACTAAGTCATAGTTATCCGATATAGAGACTAGTTACCAGACATCCGACATGTGCTTCGTACGGGGCAGACACAATTCCAGCCCCAGGCCTAGCACGTGATCATCCGATACTGGACAGACATACGCAATACTACGTATACTACGCCTAATATAGATATTTTATTCGTGTAAGGATATTTCTGGAGAATTGGGTAGGCAAGGCGTTTTGCTAGAAGCCAACCTTGTCTTGTAAATCGGTAAAACGTAGTACGAGGTACTTACGTGTTTGGATAGTCCGACGACCGAATTTACTGCCAACATATCCGGAGATCTCATGGGTCGCTTCCCGAAGATTCACCGATGACGTATGACTCGCACTTTAATTAATTTGGGATTAATTAGAAGAGAGAGAAAATTAATCTGGGATTAATTGCGAAGATATTTTATCTGGGATAAAATATTATTTAAAGAGAGAAAAATGATTAATTTGGAATTAATCGGTTAAATTAATATATTCGATATATTAAACAAAATTGGATATCGACGTGAAATTAAAATTAGATTTTAATTCGGGCGAACGAATTAATTTAGAATTAATTTGTTAGCGACGTGAATAGTGATTTCGCTAGGCGTAATCATTTAATTACGACGCAACGAAAAATTCGTTAATTTGGAATTAGCGAACCCGAGCTCGAGATTATTTGCGAGCGCATTCGCATTTCAAATTCGAGTGCAGCACACAAGTCACATCAAGCGTCAAATCGCTAGTCACATCAAAGCGTCAAATCACATGTCACTTTGAGTGATGTGACAATTGATTGATAGATTGATGTGAGTTGATTTGAGTTGATGGATGTTGATGGCTAGCATTTAATGCTATTTTGGAGCCAAAATTTGGTATATGTTTTTGGAAATCATTTACCAAAACACAACACACATTTTACATCTCTCTCTCATCTCTTTCTTCTTCATCTACATGCCCAAGGGACTGTTCTTCACTGGTATTTTCTGCCAAGAAACCGAACACTGAAGGGGAAGCAAGAGTTGCGATTTTGTGGCAAAATCGGGAGTGCTAGCACACTACGAAGTCATGCGAAGGTGATAGGGAAGTCCACCCATGAGCCGGGAATCGTTCGACGAAGCTTGGAGCTTGTTCGAGGAGCTCAAAAACAGAAAATGGAGGAGGATGGGCTGCTCACTGCCGAACCAGTCCACTGCCGAGCAAAATCAGATTTTGTTGCCTCAGCGACGCTCAACCGATCGATGTGAGTATTCCGCAACTTCGTTGATTGTTATTCACACATGTATTCATGCTTATTAATGATCTTGGGACCTTAATAGAAACCAACAATGGTATCAGAGCAAGGTTTGAGCATGAAAAGTTTAGGGCTTAAAATTTGGGTAATTTGTATTTGAGCATGATTTGAATGAATTGGATGTTTGAGTATGCTTAATACATATTGAATTGAAGTTTGATTGGATCAATTTCAAGAAAATTGATTTGGAATAATTTTCCCCAAAATTGGATGTTGGCCGAATGGTTGGTCATACAATATGTCTTGGTGATTTTGATTTTTGATTCATTAGATGTGTTGGAAATCATTAGGGAATATTTATTTAATGTTGAATTTGATTCAATTGGATTGGATTTGTAATTTGGCATAATAAACCCTAAAAGTCGAGAGTATGAAGCCTTTATTATCTTGGTGATTTTTTGTTTCGTTGATCATTGGATGACTTGAAATGATTGAGGAATATGATTTAATGTCGATTATGGAATTAATTGGATTGAATTCGAATCAGACACAAAAATCCCCTCCATTGCCGAGAATGATAAAGCATGTTTGGGTTTGATTTTAATCAAAATGTGTTGGACATCTGATGATGAAAATGAGCATGATTAATTGTGTATATTGATGTTTTAAAAATGTTAATTTGGGTAATTAATCATGATATACACTTTGGTAATTAAATTGGGAATATTGGATTTTTGGAATTTAATTATTTGGGCCTATTTTGTGAAATTGGGCTTAAGTGTTGTAATTGGTCTTGTTGGGCTTTGTTGTACAAATTTGGGAAAAGGCAAATTGGATTGGATCCAATTGGGCCCAAAACCGCTTCCTTAAAGCCCAAATGCGACTTAATGAACCTTTAAAGTTTAATTGGGCCTAATGGGCCTAAATTGATTTCTAGGCTTATGGGGTAATTCCCGGATTGGATTTTGGTTATTCGGTTTGACCCGAGTTGACCAAAAGTCCACGCCTTAAGAAATTAATTAAAAGCCCATTGGACTTTAATTAAATTGACGTTGGACGTTAAATCGGGCTTTGAGACCCGTTGCGATTAAATTTGGAATTTAAGTCGTAAAAGTTCATTATTAAAGTGTAATATTTAATTTGGAATTAAATAGCGAATTAGAATTAAATGCATATTGAATTGGATTTAATGATGTAGTTTAATTTAATTCGAGAATTCGTACTTTGAGTACTTATTCGCAAAACGAGTTTGACTCGAACAAAATCAAATCGTTGTTTGAACATTGGATGATCACTAATTATTAGATAATTAATTTGATTAGATTGATTGATAACATGATTGTGTTAATACATGGTTGCGATGCATGAATAATGTATATGGGATGGATATTAGATGGGTGGGACAATTTTAGAAATTGTTGTAATAAATTTGATTTATTAAATTGGACCTGCGTGTCCAGCCTTATTACCTCTCATTTCTTTGTATTCTCTTCTCACCTATTCCCCTCAATGTAAATGAGGTTTCTTTAGAAGTGTAGTGTAACGGGTAGAAGTAATACATGTGCTAGCGGGAGAGAGAAAGTGAGAGATTTGATCTAGGATCAATGTGTAAAGTATCCATCCGCATATCATTATTATTTTATTTATACGCGTTTTATTATGTGTTTAGAATGCATGTTTAAGGGTGTATGATGATGAGACCTTAACAAAGATAATAAATTGGTTGCCAATTTGCACTTGAAAAAAACTCGCAAAATATTAAGCGTCTTTCCTTCCATTGAGTGATTCTCACTCAAGATCCGAGACTGGCATTGGCTTGTTGGCCAAAGTCAAGGCCTTTGTCCGTCGAAGATGTGTTTGAATCACGAGAGCTTTGTTCCATATCAGTGTCTTATCCAAGTTGTGGTTTGTTGGCCAAAGTGAAGACCACTTCTTGTCCATCGACATTGATTACGAAGCTTTCCATGGTCAATGGGTCGCGCTTGACTGGGATCACTAAGTTTGTTGTGCCAAAGCCAAGGCTTAGTTGATTCAGAGGAAAAAGGTTAGGCAATATATTGGATATATTGGCATATATGAGATATATGTTTCGGACTTGGATGTCCCCCTACCGGATCTAGGAATTGGATTGGATCGAATCGATCTTAGAGATCTACCTAGTTAATTATCATACAATTTGTTGGCCAAAGTCAAGATTGTGTGATATTTAACGGGATACTAGCCCACTAGGAAACGCGGTTTCCCGAGTACTCGACAGAGGGTTAGAGGCTCGCCGAAAAATAGTTGGAGGCAAGAATTGAATTTGCAATACTCATTTAATTACTTGCCATACGCGTTCATTCAAATATCATTCGTCATATAATTAATATATTAGTTGGACTAATATTTAATTGTTGTTTTAATTAAAGCAGTTGGACTGTATTATAGTTGATTATATAATTGGATTATAGTAATCAATATATTTTGAATTAATTAATTTCAATTTACAGTTGATTTTATAATTGGATTATAGTAATCAATGTAATTGAGGTTAATTAATTTAAATTATATTTGATTATATAGTTGGACTATAATAATCATTATAATACAAAGTACCACAAATCGTTGATTAAATAGTTGGACTATTAGAATCAAGATAAATGAAAGATTAGTGTTTAAAACATAATCCTGGGTGAAAATGTATTTAAACGACTATAATTTTCAAATTGGGAATTATTTCAGGATGGTCCTGGAAAAATAATAAGTTATTTTATTTGATAAAATAATATATTAAGCCTAAGCCCGGAGTTAAGCAAATAGTAGAGCATAATCTTTGGAAGATTTATGTAATGATAACTTAAGTGCTTAATCCATTAAGCTTGTCGCAGTAGACTCCTTAATTTCTGAATCAGAACTAAGGATTAGATCCTTAAAAGTATGATGACGAAATTGAAGGATATTCATAAATCTATGTTTAGATTTTATTAGTACTAAAATTGCAATTGATAACTCTTGGAGAGTTAATGACTATTCTCAAGGAGACAAAGTCAAAGTTTGCAATTAGGCAAGTAGTGCAAGGTGCACCTTACTTCGATATTCTAGAAACCCGAGGCTTGGCCAAAGGCTACCGGAATATGGAAAAAGGCAAAGGCAATATCATTATAATCTTCTGGGAATATAAAGGACATATCTCAAAATATCTGCCTAAATGTGGCAAACGGGATCGTGGAAGCGTGACTGCCGTTTGAACAAAGCAGACATGACGGAATTGAAGACGAGCAAGGCTCTGACTTCAATTATGTTTGTCATAATTATGTTCACTACTAGTATTGAAATTGGATTTTAAATACTTAGTGTTGTACATAAATATATACCGATGTTCAGAATCTGCTATGAGCAGGATTAGGAAGCTGTTATAATGTAACTAGTTTGACTAGAAACATTATCTCTATATCATTGTTTAACCCGCTGCGGGTGAACCTTTATATTCTAGAACACTAAAGTGTTTCATTACATAAAGATGATATTGAGATAAACACTGTTGACGGCTGATTTTGGTCTCAGGGTAATATTGGAATATCACTCCTGAGGAAATCCTCCTTCAATAGTGAATTTGTTTGGTTATGGGGGACCAAAGGCAAATTTAGTGAAAAACAGATAAACACACCAAACAATAAGGGGATTTAACGTGGTTCGGTGGATTTGGATCCGACCTACGTCCACGGGCACAAACAAGATGGTACTTTTATTACTTAAACACTCTTCTTGGATCTCCACAAGTCAGAGCTTGAAGATTCAGATCACTAGTTTTTGTTGATGATTTGATCCTGTTTTTACACATACTATGCCCTCCTATTTATAGTAATACAGAAATCAGATTCCTATTTGTATAAGAAATCCTATTTGAACTTAGTCTCTTCTCTTTTTGTAAGGATTCCTAGTCCGATTTTCCCTTCTCTTTTCTCATTCCTTTTTGGATTCTGACTCCATTTCCTTGTAAGAGTAGGATGACTCGTTTTATCTTATCCGTAAGAATAGAGGGTCGTCATCTTGAACGCTTCACGCCATGTGGTCGGTCTTTATGTGGTCGGTCATGACAGTCTTTTATGCTGAGAGTGTTCCTGCCGACCTTTAAAGTGCTCGGTCACCCGAACCAAAGTGGTCGGTCTTCACATGTTGTGGTCGAGCCGGTTTTGATGATCTTCAACCAGTCAGGGATTTACCCTTCTGTCCTCGTCATGCTGT
>SKCR01041530.1:0-111592 GCA_019454045.1 Zanthoxylum bungeanum
CTGAAAAGTAAATTGTTGAAAAGTAAATGACGGAAAGTAAATGCTGAAATTAAATACTGAAAATTAAATGCTGAAAAGTAAATTATGAAAGTAAATTACTGAAAAGTAAATGCTGAAAAGTAAATTGTTGAAAGTAAATTGTTGAAAAGTAAATGCTGAAAGCAAATTGCTGAAAAGTAAATAAAGTAAAAGTACAATAAAAGAAAATGCTGAGGTAAAAGGATCCACTTTTATTACTTTTATTTTAGATATATCCCTTAATATAATATATTAACTTTACATGATAATTACCAACCAGCCATATAGGCGGTATCCAGATTAAGTCAAATTAATAATTAATTACCAACCGACCAATCAGGCGGTATCCAGTTTAGTCAGGTTAAAACCAATTTAAATAATTACCAACCGACCAATATGGCGGTATCCTCGTTAAGTCAGGTTTTAACTAGTTTATATATTATAATTAAGGGAGATTAATCTAAATATTAGTAATAAAAGTTTTACCTTTTACCTTAGCAAATGAGAGTTACCTCCTCATTACTGAAAAGTAAAAACTGAAAATTAAAGAAAGAAAAGTATTGTGCGTAAAAGTAAATTTCGGAAAGTAAAAACTGAAAAGTAAAGAAAAGAAAATGCGAAAGCGGGAATTAATTACTGAAAGCTGTAAATAAACAAACAAGATACAATCTTCTTATTATTCTTAAGGAATTCCTTGGAAGAAAGTATGAATTTACAAATGAAATGGCTTGGTATTTATAGGCAAAATTTTGCCTCCATCAAATCATCCATCAAATCCATTATTAATTGCTCCACTAATTGCTTATCATGTTTGGTGGTGATTTGATAATTTTTATTATTTATTTATAAATTTATTTTTTGCTTTGAAAATGATTGAAAATGACTTTAATAATTACACACAACACACTTCTGGATGATTCATCAATTTCGGGCATGCAATATTTAGAATTCGAAATTATTTTGTCTTTAAAAGTTGTAGATCTTTCAGTCTTATTTAATCTAGAACTTGAATCAGCTCAATCCGATATCGGAGTAAAAATTTATGCCCAAAATACGACAGATGCGCAAAATTGGAATTTCCAAAACTGCATTTCGTTAAAACGCCATTTCAAGTTTCCAATCTCCAAAATTAATATGTCAAGTCCAATTTTGTCCTTATTTGACCCACATTTCGTCCTAAATGATTTCATTGTATCCCAATATTATTTTATCTGCAAAATAAACTAAAACACATCAAAACGTTCATCAAACCCGAGAAACTAAACAAAATATTAAGTAAAAAGGGCGGTAAATATTGATATATTTTCCGCTCATCAAAACTGCACAACTTGGAACAAAGTCCAACATCAAATGGAGCCTACAATTAAAATCAAATATATAAAAGGACCTTAGGTCCACACAAAACACATCAAACTCAAAATCAACACTTAAGGGCTCCTTGCCCACAATATCAATCAACACTCAAGGGCTCTGTGCCCATAACATCACATGCAATCAAAACTTTTACTTAATAAATACAAACAGCGTGCTCAGCACGACGAATATCACAATAACCACAAATCTAACTTCTAAGACTTCCCCCAGAACACTTGCGAGGGTGACTGTAACTTAGGTAATCTGTGTCTCGAGCATAACTTCCAAAGCTGAAGTGGTTAACCCATATGATAGCCAACCTGCAAAACTAGCAAATTGTTGGACAATTATGACCCATAGCGTCACTATTTGTACAGATCATGGTGTTGTTGTACAAATTAACTATGTGACAAGGAGATTGCTCTATTATCATTTGTGATTAGATCACCTAGATGTATAAATGATATGAGGTCCCTATGATTAGTTCCTGGATTGAGAATGATATGAGACAGTATCAGTCCACGAAGGATTAATCATTAAATATCCCTAGTCAGAGTATTATCGAGATTGGACATCGATAAATACGTAAAAGACTATAATTACACTTGTGCTCGTTGTGAGGGCATAACGACATAGTTCTCATATATTTGGGTATATGATACTCATGCAAGTGTAATAGGAGGTTGTGTTTTACCGATGGTATAGGAAACAATTTCACTCTGGATAGACCCCCTCGGAATTCCATTGGTAGTATGACTATGTGTCTATGGAAGTCCGAAATCAGGGTAGGTGTATTTGGTCTTAACCTGAGACTTGCACCGCTAATACTTGCGACAATCAATATACTTTGGTTTTGGTCGTCCAGGGCTTTAACTGGTTTCTGTGTACGCCTCTTCTGGGTATATCGAGAATCGTAGTGTGTTGGGTGTGATGTCAAGACGGAAGTATCACTTCATTCATATAGAGATGATGGTCACGTAGGATACGGTACTAGTACTCTTAAGTACTGCAGTCATCGGGATAAAATGACAAGGTCATGTTTATCCGATATAGAGACTAGTTACCGGACATCCGACATGTGCTTCGTACGGGGCAGACACAATTCCAGCCCCAGACCTAGCACGTGATCATCCGATACTGGATCGACATACGCAATACTACGTATACTACGCCTGATATAGATCCTTTATTCCTGTAAGGATATTTCTGGAGAATTGGGTAGGCATGGCGCTTTGCTAGAAGCCAATCTTGTCTTGTAAATCGGTACAAACGTAGTACGAGGTACTTACGTGTTCGGATAGTCCAACGACCGAATTTACTGCCAACATATCCGGGGATCTCATGGGTCGCTTCCCGAAGATTCACCGATGACGTATGACTCGCACTCTAAATTAATCTGGGATTAATTAGAAGAGAGAGAAAATTGATCTGTGATTAATTACAGAGATATTTTATCTGGGATAAAATATCATTAAAGAGAGATAACGATTAATTTGGAATTAATCGATAAATTAATATATTCGATATATTAAACGAAATTGGATTTCGACGCGGAATTGAAATTAGATTTTAATTCGGGCGAACGAATTAATTTAGAATTAATTCGTTAGCGACGTGAATAGTAATTATGCTAGGCATGACTATTTAATTAAATTAGATTTAATTACGTCGCAACGGAAAATTCGTTAATTTGGAATTAGGGAACCCGAGCCTGAGATTATTTGTGAGCGCATTCGCATTTCGAATTCGAGTGCGGCACGCAAGTCAAATCAAGCGTCAAATCGCTAGTCGCATCTAGCGTCACATCATTCGTCAATCAAGTGATAGATGTCTTTCACTTTGAGTGATTGACGCCAATCATTATTCATTGATTGATGGATTGATGGAGTGATGTGTGTGGTTGGCAAGCATTATGGCTTGATTTTTTGAAAAATCAAAAGTGGTATATGTTAATTGATTTTTGGAAATCAATTAGTCAACACATAACCAACTCTCTCCTCTCTTTCTTCTTGCTCTCACACGCCCAAGGGGCTGAAAAACCTTCTGTTTTTCTGTTGAAAACCGAGAGCCATAGGGAAGTCCACCCATGAGCCGGGAATCGTTTGACGAAGCTTGGAGCTTGACGAAGAACCTCCAATGGCCGAAAACAATGGACTGCACACAGCCACTGCCATGACATGCAGTGAGCAGAATTTCAAGTTTTGTTCGTTGCCGCGTCGCTCAACCGATCGATGTGAGTATTCCGTAACTTCGTTGATTTGTATTCGCACTTGTTTCATGCTTGTTTAATGATCTTGGGACCTTAGCAAACACCAACACAAACTGGTTTGGTGTGAGTTATAAAACTCAGTAAGTAACCACACTCACACTACAACAAAAATACAAGTCAAGCATAACAGAAACTTTTCGAAATTACTAAGCTGTTAGGAGTTCAGATTTACCAACTTTTAATTATCCTTTATTTTTTTACACATGCCAATATAATATACAAACATCCAAAGCATACAAGGCAAAAGTTAAAATATAGACAGAGTACGTCATTTGACAATGAATCTGTTTCAATCATAGGAAACATAAAGTTACTCTTTATACTTAATCAAGAATAAATATCTTTGAAATATCATCAAATCGGTAAGTCAAACAAACTTGCTTTAATTCGATACAAACTTTCCTATCAATTCTGATAGTCTTACAATAACTTAATATTTTTTATTCTTATGTATTCACACATATCATAGCTCATTTCTCTTATATTCATGCAAATACGATTTCAAAATTCTTACACATATACGTACATACAGAAACAACTTAGCAAACACAGTTTACAACATATTATACTCACACCAGTTTCCAAGTCATTCATTCATTCCACAATAGCATACACAGTCCATATATATCACAGATTCTATCACACACACAAATACACTTTTAACATAAATACAATCATCGTGCAACCATCAATGAATTATACATAATAGCCAATACATCAAAGAACACATAACCAAACAATACATATATATGGTTAGCTTACACATACAATGCTCGTACAAGACTCATTACCTATTTTAGAATAGGTATGAGATGATGTCGTCCGAACGAATTCCTAACCAGCACGACTACTACACCACGAAATCATCAACCAATTAAACATACAGACATGTATACATATCACATAACACAGCCTCATTGAATGATTTACCATACACAAGCATATATATGACAAACACTGCTTTATCATTAGACCAGTCATACACATACGTATATACATCAAACATACTAGTATACACATTATTTTGTATTCAGATACCATAGCCTTTAATAGTCCTCATATCATTTACTTATCAATTAAACATACTATGTTTCATAATTCTTACCTGAAAATATTTGATACAATATCTTACCAAATAGACGTAACCATTCATATACACATCTGATCAATCTCGTACCTTAACCATTCATTAAAAGCTTAGCTTATATCAATTCCTTATCACACGTAATCACCCAAACACCATACAGACAAATCACATATAATAGTTAATAACGAGCTTATCCAAATACCGTACACATACACATGCTTATACAAATTCAGAAACCATAACTTATTCCATTTACCGATCTTATATACTCAAATTATACTTGTCTTACCATCACATACATATATGAATATGTGTACATATACTTATATATGTGTTTATACATATACATATATATACATATGTCATTACGAGTTCATACACTTACATACATCAATAGACATCAATCTCATCAAACATTTCACTTCATATCATAGCATTACAAAACTCCATATCTGTGGTGGTCGATTATCTTAACCATACGTAATCTCGAACTTCGTACTTAAAACCACCTCTTAACTATCATTTTTTTATCCTAACATTTCAATCATATATATATTTAAAACACGAATTCGCCAATTCAAGTTCTCATTGCATGGGTTACTGTGGGAACACGGGAATCTGGGGCGACGCATGCTGTCTCGGGCTCGCGGCCCGGTCGGGAGTACGGAGTAGCCACGAGGGACTAAACCGGAGAATAATGGAGTCGCCACCCGGTGTGAACCGGGAAAATGAGATTTAAGGCCGCACTCACCCCTCGCAAGGGAAGACCTCAAACCGTTGGGTTCAGAATGGTCCCTTACTTATTGCATTTGTAATGAAAGGATTTACATAATAATTTAATCAGGCTTAAGTAACACTTATTCCTAAGAATATCATGTTTCTATATTCACGGGTACAAAATAACACTTATACATACATTTCGCATATATCTCATATCTAAGAACACATGCCTGAAAATACCTCAAAGTAACAATGAACATACAACTTCATTCAGCATATCATATTCATGAAAAACACAAGCATACATAATAATCGCGCAAGCATACATGTGAGCACTTTTCCAAGTGATACGTGGAATTGTATCCCAAGTACAGACCGCATTACCGTCCATTCGGAATCGGCTACGGAATTTATGTCTGGGTTTCCATCCGATATATCACAAGAAATAATACTCCAAAGTCATCATGGCATAGGTATATGAATCGTAATGCGTTAAATCAAGATTAAGGCAATGACGCAACTAATGGAATAAACATGTTTTTCATTATTATGTGCACAAAGATAAGAATGACTATGTGTGGTTCCATAAGAAATCACCTAAGAAACAATTATACATGGCATGTGATGAATATGTCTCAGTTCAGTGTGTTCGCGTTCGTGTAGCGTTCGTAAACGCGTTCGAACGGAAATGAAACAGAATGCTCACGTTCGTATGGCGTTTGTTAACGCGTTCGAACGGAAATAAAACAGAATGCTCACGTTAGTATGGCGTTTGTTAACGCATTCGAACAGAAATGAAACAGAATGCTCACGTTCGTATGGCGTTTGTGAACGCGTTCGAACAGAAATGAGACCTGATGCATGATAAGGCAAAATGCATACGCGTTCGAGTTGCGTTCGTAGACGCGTTCGAACAAGGACAGATCTGATGCATGAAATGGGACGCAATAAATAAATGGTGAATAGTACAATGCGAGGCGCGGCAAAGCATCGTGGTAAAGGGCTTTAACCCTTCCCCATAGGGGATATTTCATTCCACTTACTAAGCCCATGCGCTCGATCGTATCATGCATACAAACATAAAGACAATCATATCAAAACCAAGTATGCCCGATTGAACACATCTTACATCCAATCCGAACACGCATCAACCGGTGCGGCAAAATATCGTGGTAAAGGGTTTTAACCCCTCCCCATAAGGGATCTTTCATTCCACTTACTAAGCCCATGCACTTGATTGAACCATGCATAAAAAGATAAAGACAATAATATAATGTCTTTATTATCATTTAAAAATGATTCGAACATGTAGATTAAGTCAATGTATATATTAAAAATGCATGATCAAATAGACTATGAGGGATGATTTCATCATTCGCAGTATTGCCTTCTTTCTTGGCCTATGGTTTTCCACTGTTGTCATCCCCTATTCCTATGAATGAAGCTGAGTGGTCGAGAGTTTGGAAGACAAGGGTTTCGGGTAGGCCAGAGTTGATCATGTAGTTGGGTAGGGGATTTCTGTGTGCGTTGGGTTGTTCTCTTTCTGGGTCAGGTATTTTGTGAGCATCGATGAGGTTTTGGATTTCATGCCTAAGGCGGGTACAGCTGTCAGTTTCGTGGCCTCTCCTCTGATGGAAGTGACAATACAAGCTTAGGTTAAGGTTGGGTGGTATAGGATCTGGAAGTGGTTTAGGCTCTAAGGGTTTTAGGAGTCCTTGTCCCTTCAACTTCTCAAGCACCTTCGATAACGGCTTCCCCAGGTTAGAGAAATGCCGGTTCTTGACGGTAGCGACCTCGGCAGTAGCGGGCTTGGTCTCAGAAGGCCCCCCAAAAGTTCTTCTATTCTGGCCATAAAACTTTCTGTTTTCAGCCTCTTCTTCCTCAATATCCATGACAGTTTCCCTCAACTGTCGAAAATCAACAATCATGGAGGTCATCCTCCTCAACTTGCTGTAGATCGAGGGCTTAGTGCCCTTGATGATCACTTTAATCTAGTCCTTCTCAGAGGGCCGAGTCTGCATTTTCAGAAGCTGGCTTCTCCAGCGGTCTACATACTCCTTGAAGCTTTCTTCCGGCTTCTGCTTAATGTTCTCCAAATCACGGAGTGACAAGTCAATTTATAAGTCTGTAACATACTGCTTCAGAAAAGCATCAGCTAGTTCCTTCCAATCTTCCTTAACCTTCTTCTCAAGGCTATGATACCAAACCACAGGTGCCCCCTCGAGTGACATCCCAAACATCTTTTGGACTTGGCGCTGTGTGATAGGCCCATTGAACTCATGATTGAGACATATTGCTGCAGATGGACCCTCGGGTCTCCGTTCCCACTAAACTTGGCCATGTCGGGCATTTTAAACTGAGCTGGCAGCTGTTCTCCGAACGTCATTGCCTCATAATCTAACAACTCTTCATTTTTACCCCTCATTTTACGGGTAACTGTTTCAACCTGATCCCGGAGCTTCTGAAATTCTGCCTGAGACCCAAATACTTTGTCTGCTGCATACTCTGCCATATCATCATCAAAAGCGGGGGTATCATCCCTCAACCCATTCAGAGGCTCCTCACGCCTCACATTCTCAGAATTTTCCCCAGCACGGGGCACAGCTATACCAGCCATAGCAGTAGTCAAAGCTTGCAACTATTCAGTGACCTTGGCGAGAATGTTCTCTAACTGATCCATACGGGACACCTCATTAACAGATTCACTCATACTTGTTCTTTTAGTGAGTCTTGTCCCTTCTCTAACCCAAACGGTATCTATGATGTCTTTTTGAGACATAGATGGTGTTAACATGATATATGTATGTATGAGGTGCGTGAGATGCATGTAACATATATAACATACTAAATCAATTATAACTCTCAAACAAATCGGCCCGTTATCATTTTAGAATCTTTCAGGCTATTTGTCATAGGAGTGAACCCATCCCAGTTTAAATGGCCCAATGAGTTCACATCTCATGACAAGGTGCCCGACTAAACCCAAATGGTAACGTTCCGAACACAATCACAAAGTGGCCCGTCAATCACTTAGAAGCCTTTGGCCCAATAGTCATGAAATACGTTCTTGTCCCAGTTTAAATGGCCTAACAAGCCCATATCCCATGATAAATGGTCCAAATGGATCCAAACGACGATGTTCTCAAACACAAGCATACAAGAAAGATGATGCAAACATGACATAATAATTTCTACATAATGGCCTATCAACATTTCAGAAGCTTTTGGCCTAATAGTCATGAGGTGCGAACTTGCCCCAGTTTAAATGGCCCAGCAAGCCCGTATTTCTGACAATAGTCCAACTGCATCCAAATGAGGATGGTCCACAAGCGCATATTCAAGGAAATAATTGTCACTTTAGCCAACCCGGTCTATGGGTGGGTTAGCAAGAGTATAGACAAAGGCTCTCACCGGCGAATGATGGCCCACAACTAGCTCTCCCCACTCAAGGGTTCGAGCAACCAAGTGAGTGCACCAATTTTTATACACTAAGGTACGTGCCAATGAGCTATGGTGTGTGACAGACTGTCAAATGGATTTCCCGTTGTAGATTCCCCAGAGGGAAGGTGAAGCGAGGCTCACTTAAATACCCAAGCCTCTTAGGCTCTTATCGCTTGTTGTCATGAATAAACAACGAGTCCTCAAATTAGTCCATCATAATAGGCTACGAGTAGATGGCTATCTAGGTGCCTTCACAGCTTTTCCTTCTAGAAAGGTAGTGAATGAAGCAAGACACCAAACCATTACCTAGCCTCAAAATGCCTTTGATTAAACCCTCACTTTATCCACTATAGACACGGTCAATTAAAACATAAATCCAAACATCACAAGTCAATATTTCGGGGCCAATTCTCTATCCCCAGTGGAGTCGCCAAACTGTGGGAACACAGGAATCTGGGGCGACGCATGCTGTCCCGGGCTCGCGGCCCGGTCGGGAGTACGGAGTAGCCACGGGGGACTAAACCGGAGAATAATGGAGATAATGAGTCGCCACCGGTGTGAACCGGGAAAATGAGATTTAAGGCCGCACTCACCCCTCGCAAGGGAAGACCTCAAACCGTTGGGTTCGGAATGGTCCCTTACTTATGCCATTTGTAATAAAAGGATTTACATAATAATTTAATCAGGCTTAAGTAACACTTATTCCTAAGAATATCATGTTTCTATATTCACTGGTACAAAATAACACTTATACATACATTTCGCATATATCTCATATCTAAGAACACATGCTTGAAAATACCTCAAAGTAACAATGAACATACAACTTCATTCAGCATATCATATTCATGAAAAACACAAGCATACATAATAATCGCGCAAGCATACATGTGAACACTTTTCCAAGTGATACGTGGAATTGTATCCCAAGTACATACCGCATTACCGTCCATTGGAATTGGCTACGGAATTTATGTCTGGGTTTCCATCCGATATATCACAAGAAATAATACTCCAAAGTCATCATGGCATAGGTATATGAATCGTAATGCGTTAAATCAAGACTAAGGCAATGACGCAACTAATGGAATAAACATGCTTTTCATTATTATGTGCACAAAGATAAGAATGACTATGTGTGGTTCCATAAGAAATCACCTAAGAAACAATTATACATGGCATGTGATGAATATGTCTCAGTTCAGTGTGTTCGCGTTCGTGTAGCGTTCGTAAACGCATTCGAACGGAAATGAAACAGAATGCTCACGTTCGTATGGCGTTTGTTAACGCGTTCGAACAGAAATAAAACAGAATGCTCATGTTCGTATGGCGTTTGTTAACACGTTCGAACGGAAATGAAACAGAATGCTCACATTCGTATGGCGTTTATGAACGCGTTCGAACAGAAATGAGACCTGATGCATGATAAGGCAAAATGCATACGCGTTCGAGTTGCGTTCGTAGACGCGTTCGAACGGGGACAGATCTGATTCATGAAATGGGACGCAATAAATAAATGGTGAATAGTACAATGCGAGGCGCGGTAAAGCATCGTGGTAAAGGGCTTTAACCCTTCCCCATAGGGGATCTTTCATTCCACTTACTAAGCCCATGCGCTCGATCGTATCATGCATACAAACATAAAGACAATCATATCAAAACCAAGTATGCCCGATTGAACACATCTTACATCCAATCCGAACACGCATCAACCGGCGCGGCAAAACATCGTGGTAAAGGGTTTTAACCCCTCCCCATAAGGGATCTTTCATTCCACTTACTAAGCCCATGCGCTTGATTGAACCATGCATAAAAAGATAAAGACAATAATATCAAACTAAGTATGCCCGATTGAACGTATCTTGCATCCAACCGAACACACATCAACCGGCGCGGCGAAGTAGTATCACAAAGGTGGCCTTTTAGGCTATTCGTCTCTCAAATAGAGGACCTTTGGACTAACTCACTAAGCCCATGCGCTCGATTGAATCATGCATAAATAAACAACATACATAATTCAAGTGACGAAAAAATAAACAAACCAAAGCAACACAAGGCAAAAGATAGTGCCGTTTACTCAAGCGGTACATGGAGTTGTGTCCCGAGTACATATCATATTACCGTCAATTCGGAATCGGCTATGAAATTTATGTCCGGGTTTCCATCCGATATACCGCGAGAGTTAACACATTTCTCATTCATCCAATACCCACAACACACATCATACACAAACAAGATTCAACGAATAAGTAAAATATAATTAAAATAAATAACAAAAATCACGTAGAGATGAGTGTGAAAAGTACCCTCAGGTCTAACCTTTTAAGCCGTCTCTCGGACTCGCGTTTCACGAAGATCGGAAGGGGTAAAGCTCCGTAACTTTTCTGGTTCACTGGTTTGCCTTTTCCTTCGCTGTTTTGCCGCTCAAGCTACTGTTTCGAGTCCGTTTTGCTGCTGTTTCCTTGTGGTTTCCCTGCTGTTTCCTCTGTATCTCTTGCTTACTGTTTTTGGGTGTGTTCTTCCTGTAATTTTCCTGTGTGTTCTGTATCTTATGTGTATGAGCTAGCTAGGGTTGAGAAGGTTGGTGAAGGGTTGTTTATATAGAGAAGGGCTAGGCTTGACAAGGAAAGAGATTTGGCTAATTAAAGAGGGATTTGATTTGGTGTTGGATAAGGAAAGGATTAGATTGAGGGGGGACAATCTTGGCTAGATAGGGAAGGTTGAATATTTAGTTTATGTTGATTAGGCATACAATATTTTAAGTTTGGGAATAATATATTGGTTGATTGATTTTAACTTGGTATGATTATATTTGATTGGTTTAGATTAGGTAAATGGTTTAAATATTTTATTTAATTGACTTTTAATTTAATTAATATTTGATTTAATTAGGATGTGTCTTATGGGCTTGGTGGGCTAATTGGGCTTGGGTGTGAGGCTAGCAGCAAAACCAGAATTACCGACACCGTTCGAACGCTTCCTCGAACGCGACACGAACGCCCGCAATCTGCCTGACGTTCGAACGAAGTAACGAACGCAGCACTAACGAAGACAGTGAGCTTGCTTATTCTGAATTTCCCCTTCCGATATCCGTTTCCCGGGCTTCCGTGACTCAAAAGGTAGTGCCTCCAAATGAGACTCATCATCGGGTTTCACATGTAAAAATACAATGCCTACAGTTACTTACCTGGCTTCACGAGCACTTTAGGTCCTAGTCAAATCTATCAAAATAAATGGTGAAACGCTGTCACTTAGTCTTTTCCTCTTCTGGCAATGTTTGACCTCTAAAACAGTGTCCAAGAAGTGGAACCTTGCTATGGTCTCCATGAAATCTACATAAAGATTCAGTTGAGCAAACATAGTTAAACCCTATATGTACTTTACATGAATGGAGTTTCAATTTAAGAGCAATGTAACTTGCCTTCTTTTGAATTCGTTTGCAGGGGGAATATGAAGATCTATTATAATATTTGAGGCGGAACATGTGGGAAAAGTTAGCTGACCAAAATATGGCAAAAAAGTTAAATTCATAAAAGGCTTACTGTAATAAAACAAAATAGCATACCTATGTATTTTGACACAGTCATTGCTGCAACAACTATGGCAGTTGACTGATGCGCTCCAAGAAAGAGTTCCTCTTTCAGTTGCTATACGAATTCCCCCAACTGTTACTCGTACAATGTCATCATTGTATAATAGATGTATTAATTAGAAGTAAGAGATAAAATGAAAGTATTAAATTACATTTTCAATTTTCAATCAAGAAATTAAAACTACTATAATATATGGATTTCAAGATTTCTTCTTAAAACTTCTTGTAAATTTTCACCAAGGTACATCTTCGCAACATTCCCAATGCTTACTATAAAACAAATAACATATGCAAAGCATATAGACATACTAAATGAGGTAATTATTAGTTTGAAAAGAACTCATAACATAAGTAGTCGGGAAAAACCTGATAGAACGTTATTGTTTCTGATTCTCCACTTCTTCAAACTTAACAAAGTTGTAATAATATTGGGGAAATTTACTCTATTCTGTTTTCAATTTTACGACCTTTGTAGTTCTCACAAAATTCAAATAACATGGATTCGAGACAACATTATAATACGTGTTCGGTCATTCACAACGAAGTTCATGTTAGTACCATGATTTTGATGATGTCAATGAAGCAAAAAGGTACAATGATAAGAAGCTCAAAGACATGAAGAATTTCCCAAAGATGATCAACTTTACCGAATCAAGTTCGATGAAGCAAAAAGATTATGATGAAGCCAAAATGTTGAGGAAGAGCCAAAATGAGCTACAAGATGATCAAGAGAGAAAAGATAACAAAAAGCCAAAAAGAGGATGAAAAAAAGTCAAAGCAAGAGCCAAGCAAGATGAAGATCAAGATGATGATTAAGAGCTAAAACTAATTAAAAGTGAGTTTATTCAAATGTTTTAAAGCTTTTATGAATCATATATTTTGCATCACTTGCATTTAAAATGACTTAGAATGCTTAAAGAATCATTTGAACTTTATTTACACCAAAATGAATTTCAATGCACAAGTGCATAGGGACATGGTTTTGAAAAATTAGCAAATGGTTGAATTAAATTTCAAATGATATACTGTTAGGTAGATTGTTGGGGTTTCGAGCGAAGGGCGCAACGGAAGCGCGGTTCGGGCGAAATCGTAATTTAAAACTTTTTAAATTACCGAACAAATTATTCAATATCTAATATGAATAATTTATTCATATTTCACCTAAACACATTTATTGGATATCAAATAAAGACATAAATATATATGAAATGTCGTGAAACTTTTACAAAAAATGTTTTTCCGTAAAATGACGCAAAATGCGTTTTTAATCGAATCGACCACCCAACACTTATGCGGACTGTCCAGGTCAGCTCCAATAGTGTTAGGGCAGTTCATGGGCTAACCGAACAGTGACAAATTCACTGTTTGGATAGTTTTCACCCGGTTGGCTCAAAAGTCACACGGTAACGCCGTTTTTGGCCGTTTTCGCTTATTTCAACTCCGAAACACTTTCCGGAAATTGTTCCAACTCCCAAAACACATCCAATACATTCATATGACATCAAATTCATCACAAAAATAGAACCATTTCCAGGTCTGATCCAGAACCGAAAATCATCAAATTTAATGCTTTAAATCCAATTTTTTTAACATTAATCAAATTAATCTCAACACCAATTTAAGTCACCACATATGAATTACCCAAGAATAATTATAGGCATTACAAGAGTGGTCATAACACTCTAGAATGACAATAAATCATCAAATGAAAAATTGGACACTAATTACACTAATTGCATCCAAAATACTTTACACATGCTTTATTAGCTTCCAATTCATCAACCACAACCAAAAGCCCCAAACTTTGTAGAAAAAAATAAACCCTAGGTATCACTATATCATCAAGAAACAAGAAACATAATTTTCCAAGCTTAGGGATTTTAGAATTACCTTTAATCCTATGATTTCTTAGTTTAGTTTCTTGATTTTTCTTCTTTCTCCACTTTGATTCATCAAAAACCATTTTAGAGCTTTTTTGAGTTATGTATTCGGCCATGAAAAGAACAAGAAGAAGAAAATAAAATTTTCCTTTTTAAAAAAGTGATGACCGACACTACAAGGGCATTTTTGTCCAATTTTATATTTTAATTTCATTAAATTAAAATAATGATAAGATAAGCTTTAATGTGGCCAAATCATATTTGCACACCTAAGCTTAAATAAATCATGCTATATGTTCCAATAATAATTAAACAAATTTCATAACATTTATGGAAAAAGCTTAATTAATTAATTATTCAAATATTTAACAATTAAATATCCAAATAATCAATTAATATAATTATTATTATTATATATGTTTATTTATTTATAATAAATAACAAATACATATATTTATGGCATGTTTCAAAATCTCATTTGATGAATAATTAATGTGTATCTAATCGTATTATATATCAAATACAAATACACAATAATTACGATTGACTAAAATTGCCCATATGAATGTGTTATCGTTTAACTGATTAAACGATTCAAATTAACTCATTTAATCCGATGAAGTCTTATGAATAATCCATATTATTCATATCTAGTTGCCCAAGTGCTTAACAAGTACACTTGATATTGTGGGACTCTCTAAGTTTAGGTTTATCCGTCACGAAATCCAATTTCGTGTCCATAATCCACCCACTCATGGATTATGATGACCACGGATAATCTCGCTAAACTATGCAAGCCGAGGTCATTACATACGTATAATCCCTCCGTCACAGGCTATCCATATTATACATAAGGTATAGATAAAAAAAATGTCAAACTCATTCGGTATAATATAGTCGACTTTCAATTTACGATCTCTAAATAACACTCGGAACTGATTTCTGATATTATACCACGGTCATGGATTTACTAGATCGCAAACACGTGAGGATGTCTATGCTATGTACACAGGACTGACGGATCCTCTCTTGATACGCACTGGATATCATGAGCATCAGTCCACACCCAACGAACAGGCGGATGTCTGATTTTAATAGATCGGTGACATGACTGCCATTAAAGTGTGGAGGATAACTCATATATCCCACTGTGGTATCTCAAGTTGAATAACCACTATGCTCGCTCAACTCGAGAAGATTTCTATTGACGTTGGTGTACCATCTATTAGGAAATTTTCAGTGAGTCGTTCAGTGTTTATCAAATAAACACCTACATGTCTATACGAGTCTCCCATGACTCATGGTTCATTGGGATAAACAATCGGACCAAGTCATGATATACATGATATACAACATGTACTGGTCTCAGCGGATTTTACTAACCGACCCGTGTTAGTAAATCTTGACCATGAACTTTATTTAAGGATATATATCTTATAGTGCACTTCCCAATGTCAATTACAAACTACGTTGTAACTGCACACTACATTGTAAATCCTAGGGTCTTTATCTAATATACATGTATCACTAAACCAGATTTAGTTTCGATCTAATCATAATCAGATATCTAATCGTAATTAGATCGAATAAGTGTATAAAAGACAATGGTGCTACATTAAATTAGTAATATTATGGAAAATAGAATTGCACGTATTCATGAATCGGACATAAATACGATCCGGATTGGCACTCCGTGCACCAACCCTAACATAGATATGTGTCTCTAGTTTTTTACGGTTCAAACGGAATAAAATATCGATAAATATAACTTTTACTAGAGCCATATTACTACAACATGTTTATATGCGCATTATTTACAAATTTGTCAAATTAGAAAATTTCCACAAACTTCATCTTAATGTTTTTGAAGCTGAATTTATTGTTATAGATGATAGATCTATGTGTCTAGTTTATGAAAAAATTTACGGATCTTGATTTGAAATTTTCTAGAGTAAGTTATGGCAAAAATACTGAGTGCTGTTCGGATTGACTGGTAATCAAAAACTTACTGAGACAAGCATACCGGTATGAGACAGACATACCGGTTCACATAGCGATCTGTGACAGACATACCTATAACCATACCGGTCAAAGCTGAATTTTTCATAAATTCTGGAACCGGGCCAAATCATACTGGTCTCTGTTTAATGTTAAAAAAACAATGATCATTTTTTTCAGAAACTATTTCTTGATGTCAGACCAGTATACCGGTACTGTAGACTGGCATACCGGCCTTAGAACAGAAAAACGACCATATTCAGTTTTAAGCATATAAATTGAAGCTTGATTTCAGTTTTGCTATGGGGAACATTTTGGGAAAAATATATTCAAAGAAAAAATCATTTTCATACATTTTTTAATTACACAAACAAACTTCGAACACTTTCAAAGAGAGTTTTTCAAATCTTCTATATCTTACACTCTCTACATTTGAAAAAGCTCATACTTCATATTCATATTCATATTAGTGAGCTTTGATACATTTGGGGTGAGAAACTCACATATTGAATCTTCTTATCTTTTGTGAGTGCCCAAGTGAATTATAAAACTTTATTATTCAAACATTTGAGGTTATGAAATCCCTTTGTGAGTGGGTATACTCAAAAGGGTGATTATTGTAAAGGTTGTGAGTGAGCCTAGGAACAAAACTCATTGTAAAGGTTTTAAGAGTGGACCTATGGATAAAACTCTTATGTAAAGGTTTGGAGTGAACCTAGGGGACAAAAATCTTGGTTGCAGATGATCCATGGAAAACTCGATATAAGTTGTGGATTCAACTTAGTGGAAATCTTCAAACACGACTTGGTGGAGTGGACGTAGGCATTGTTGGTCGAACCACTATAAATCACCGCTGTTATTTTCTCTATCCCTTAACTGTTAAATATATCAAGTTTATTTTCATATTTGCACATTAATTAGAAACTTGCTTTTAGGAAATATATTGTGATTGATAAAATTGACCTACTCCAAATTAGTAAAGCTACTAGCTTAGTAGCGTAAAATCGGCAAGAATTTTAATTCCGCAAGATTTATGCCATAACCCAATTCATCCCCCTCTTAGGTATATAGAGTTTGTTTGTTGTGTACTTATAGGTAATTTCAATTGGTATCAGAGCAAAGTTTTCTCAATAAAGATTTAATTATCCGAGAATCGATCATGGCCTCTACAAGCTACATAACATACTTTACCGAAGAAAAATTCACCGATAGATCGTCATTTTATGACAAAATGGACTTCAATTTTTGGAAAAGAAGGATGTTCATATTTTCACTTGCCTACGATATTGGTGGATATAAAGAGATCACAGGAGGGTGAAAAACTTCGGTAAATTCTAATGCACTTAAAGTTTTATGTTAATCATTAGATAAAAGCATAATTGATAGGATTCCTAAATTTATAAATGCATATGAATTATGAAAATCCTAAGAATTTCTAAATGAGGGAAATAATGAATTAAATGAATGTAATATTGATTCTAGCTTACCAAATGATGAAACTTGTAATTTGGCATTCATGGATATAGAAAATCCTATAGGGGAATCAGAAAAAGAAATTATTATTGTGTGTGAAAATGAAATTTCCGATGGTGAAGAAATGTTTGACATGTTGAATGAGTTGCATGATAAATATGATGCTCTTAGAAGGAAATGTAATTTGATTAAGAAAGAGCATATATCACTTCAACATGAACATGCATCATGTATGGATAAAATTCATGCTTTGGATAATGATAATATTTGCTTAACGGCCAAGCATGAAAATAATGTGTTGATTGAACAAAGTGAGCGTTGTTGAACAAATTTATACTTTAAATAATGAGAATATGTATTTAAATGAAGAGCATGCACATTGTGTAGAGAACATGCAAAATGAAGCATTTACTTCTAAATCATCATGTGCTTGTGAATCATTGAAAATTAAAAATGATGATTTGAATAAGAATTAGATGATTTGCAATGCATTGTGACCAAGTTTTTTCAAGGTGAAAAGAAATTTAAAATGCTACTTGGTTCACCTAGATGTGTTTTTGGAAAGTGTGGATTAGGATACAAGCCTCACATGAAGGAAAAATATTTGAACAATTATTTTGTGAAGGCATCCAAATCATATACACATTCATCTCATATACATGCATCAAAAATATTTAAATTAAATGTTAAATGTCATGCATGTAATATGATAGGTCACAAGAGTTATGATTGTTGGACTAAAAAGAAGAATATGACTATTATTTGGGTTCCAAAAGGAACTAAGATTAATCCCTATAGACCCAAGAAAGTTTGGGTACCAAAATGTAATTAAATGATTTTGTAGGGGAGCTTTGGGAATGATTATTAATGAGAAATGCAAATTAATCACAAAGACTTGAAAAAGATGAGGAAAAAGCTCAACAAAAAGAATATCAAAACTCTACCTCAAAAATAAATGAATGATTTTGATAATCGGAGGATTTGCCACTTGATGACAACAGTTATAGGTAAAATCCATATTTATGAAAATATTGGTATTGTTTCCTCTAAGTTATATATGTATTGAACTTAAGTTTGAAGCATACTAGTGATTAGACAAATTATAGTATAATTGATTTTAATTTGGTATCATCATTTGCCTTAAACATATTATTGATCTTATTTACTATCAATTGGTATCACTTAAGACCTATGGAGTTATATGATATATATGTGATCCTTTTGAACGTTTAACATTGAATATGTCTCGCCATTGAATATTATTGGTTGAAAATGAAATGCGTTGATATTGACTTAATTTGAATGATTTTGATGATCTATGCATGATTTTTTAAATTACATGGCAGAGAGGAGAAAATGCTAAGTGTGCATGTTAATGAACTTTCATATGTTTATGCACATGTTAATTGGTATCTCATAAAGCTTAATTTTTTGCTTCTTTATTCTTTTTGATGATGTCAAAGGGAGAGAAATCATAGGAATGAGATTAAAACTTGTATACCATCACCCTTATATTAAGGGGGAGAAAATTTACACTAATGTGTTTGTCTAAGTTTTATAGAGTTATATTGAAGACAATCACACATTGAGGGGGAACTTTATGGCTGGAAAAGTCATCATCAATATAATTTGGTTGGAATCTTTAGCTCTTATGTTGTTTTTATTGCTTCTAATCCAAATGATTGAAATGTTATATTATTTTCTTTGAACTATTTAAGTTTTGAAAATTTGCTCAATCTCATGTAATTGCTATGCTTAAATGAGAAAGTTTTTCTTTGCAATTGTCATGCTTAAATGAATATGCCACTTATATAAGATAATGGGAAAATTTAGTTTATCATGAATCCATGTTCTTTTCTATCATGTTTACATGGTACCCCTGTTTTAAGAAGAATGAGTTTTCACTTGCATTCTTACCTTTTTGCTAATGTCAAAAGAGGAGAGAAAGTAAAGGAATGCAGCTCAAGCTAATCTTTCTTTTTGAGTGTATTTTATCTAAATCTTAAGATTAAAGAAAGAGACACATGTTGAGGTACATGGAGTTTCTATCATCAAAAAGGGGGAGATTGTTAGTATCATGATTTTGATGATGTCAATGAAGCAAAAAGACATAAAGATAAGAAGCTCAAAGACATGAAGAATTTACCAAAGATGATCAACTTTAGCGAATCAAGTTTGATGAAGCAAAAAGATTATGATGAAGTCAAAATATTGATGAAGAGCCAAAATGAGCTACAAGATGATCAAGAGAGAAAAGATGATAAAGAGCAAAAAAGATGATGAAAAAAGTCAAAACAAAGAGTCAAGCAAGATGAAGATCAAGATGATGATTAAGAGCTAAAACTAATTGTAAGTGAGTTTATTCAAATGTTTTAAGGATCTTAGGAATCATACATTTTACATCACTTGCATTTAAAATGGTTTAGAATGCTTAAAGAATCATTTGAACTCTGTTTGCACCAAAATGAATTTCAATGCACAAGTGCTTAGGGAAATGGTTTTGAAAAATTAGAAAATAGTTGAATTAAATTTCAAATAATATACCGTTAGATAGATATGTGTCTCTAGTTTGCTACGGTTCAAATGGAACACAATTCTGATATATTGAAATTTTTCTAGAGCCATATTACTACAACATGTTCAAATGTGCGTTATTTGCAGACCTGTCAAATTAGAAAAATTCCACAAACTTCATCTTAATTTTTTTAGGCTGAATTTTTATAGATGATATATCAATGTGTTTACTTTATGAAAACATTTACGGATCTTGATTTGGAATTTTCTAGAGTAAGTTTTGGTCAAAATACTGAGTGCTGTTCGGATTGACTAGTCATCAAAAAATTACTGAGACATGCATACCGGTCTGAGATAAGCATATCGGTTCATATACCGGTCTATATTAGGCATACCGGTAACCATACCAGTCATAACAGAATTTATCATATATTTTAGAACCGGGGAAAATCATACCGATCTTCATATCGGTATATATATCGGTCTCTGTTTAACGTTAAAAAAACAACGATCATTTTTTCAGAAGCCGTTTCTTGATGTCAGACCGGAATATCGATACTATAGACCGACATAACAGCCTCAGAATAGAAAAACAGTCATATTCAGTTTTAAGGCTATAAATTAAAACTTGGTTTCATTTTTGCTATGGGGAACATTTTGAGAAAAATATATTCAAAGCAAAAATCATTTTCATACATGTTTTGATTACACAAACAAGTTTCAAACACTTTCAAATAGAGTTTTTCAAATTTTCTATATCTTACACTCTCTACATTTGAAAAAGCTCATACGTCATCTTCATATTCATATTAGTGAGCTTTGAAACATTTGAGTGAGAAACTCACATCTTGAATCTTCTTATCTTTTATGAGTGGCCAAGTTAATTGTAAAATTTTATTATTCAAACACTTGAGGTTGTGAAATCCCTTTGTGAGTGGGTATACTCAAAAGGGTGATTATTGTAATGGTTGTGAGTAAGCCTAGGAACAAAACTGATAAAGGTTTTAAGAATGAACCTAGGGATAAAACTCTTGTGTAAGGGTTTGGAGTGAACCTATGGGACAAAAATCTTGGTTTCGGGTGAGCAAAGGAAAACTTGGTTTAAGTTGCGGATTCAACTTAGTGGAAATCTTCAAGCGCGGCTTGGGGGAGTGGACGTAGGCATTATTGGTCGAACCACTATAAATCATGTTGGGGTTTTGGCGCGAGCGCAGCGGAAGCTCGCGGTTTTGGTGAAATCGTAATTTTAAAACTTTTTAAATTACCGAATAAATTATTCAATATCCATATAAATAATTCATTCTTTGAATAATTCATTCATATTTCACCTAAACATATTTATTCGATATCAAATAACGACATAAATAGTTAAGAAATATCGTGAAACTTTTACGAAATGTTTTTCCGCAAAATGACATAAAACACATTTTTGACCGAACCGACCACCCAATACACATGAGGGCTGCCCATGTCAGCCCCAATAGTATTAGGGAAGTTCATGGGCTGCCCGAAAAGTGACCAATTCACTATTTGGTCAGCCGTCACCCGGTTGACTCAAAAGTCACCCGGTAACGCCGTTTTTCACCGTTTTCGCATATTTCAACTCCGAAACAACTTCCGGCAATTGTTCCAACAACCAAAACAAATCCAATACATTTATATGACATAATTTTCATCACCATATGAACAGTTATTCCAGATCTGATCCAGAAGCAAAATATATCAATTTTCATACTTTAATCCAACTTTTTCAACATTAATCATATTAATCATAACACCAATTCAAGTCACCACAAATGAACCACCCAATAACAATTCTAGGCATTATAAGAGTGGTCATAACACTCTAAAATGGCAACTTATCATCAAATGATAAAATTGAACAAATATTACAATAATATCTTTCAATTCTACTTCACACATGCTCAAATCCTTCCATTTCATCTTCCAACACCAAAAGCATCAATTTTAACAAGTAAAGAAAACCCTAGAACTATTCTAGCAACACAAGAATAAGAAACTAAATTTTTAAACTCAAGACGATTAAAGATTACCTTTTAATCTCCAATTTTCCTAAGCTTTTTCTTGTTTTTCTTCACTTTCTTCCTTGAATTATCAAGAAATGTTTGAGAGCCTTTTTAGGAAGATGATTCGGCCATGAAGCCATTAAAGAAGAAAAAAGAAAAAATTTCCTATTTAAAAAACAAGATTACCGACTTAAGGAGGGGTAAAATGGTCAATTTCCAAATTTAATCCAATTAAATTAAATCAAACTTTATATTAGCAAATCAAATTTGCACACCTAAAATTTAATTAAAACATGCCACATGTCACCAATAATAATTAAACATTTATCATAACAATTATGAAAAAATTGATATTATTTAATTATTCAAATATTTAACATTTAAATATCTAAATAATTAATTAATATAATTATATATGTATTTTTATTTACATTAAATAACAAATACATATATTAATGGCATATGTCAAAGTCTCATTTGACAATTAATTAATGTGTATCTAATCAATTTATGTATCAAATACAAATACAAATACACAATAATTACGATTGCCCAAAATTCCTGAAAGCATGTGTTTTCGTTTAAACGTTTAAACAATTCGAATTAACTCATTTAATCATATGAAGTATTATGAATAATATGTATTATTCATAACGCGTTGCTCAAGTACTCAACGAGTACACTTCATATAATGAGACTCTCTAAGTTTAGGTTTATCCGTCACGAAATTCAATTTCGTGTCCATAATTCACTCACTCATGAATTAGGACGACCACAGATAATCTCGCTAAACTATGCAAGTCGAGGTCATTGCATAAGTATAATCCCTCCGTCACAGGCTATCTTTATTATACCTGGGATATAGATAAGAACTTCAAATCCTTTCGGTATAATATAGTCAACTTTTTCAAATTTACGATCTCTAAATAACACTCGGAACTGATTTCCGAAGTTATACCACGACCATGGATTTACTAGATCGCAAACACGTGTCGGATGCCTATGCCCTGTACACAGGACTGACAGATTCTATCTTGATACGCATAGGATATCATAAGCATCAGTCCACACCCAACGAACAGGCGAAGGTCTGATCTAAATACATCAGTGACGTGACTGCCATCAAAGTGTGGATGATAACTCATATATCCACAGTGGTATCTCAAGTCTAAGGACCATTATGCTCGCTCAACTCGAGAAGATTCCTATTGACGTTGGTGTACCATCTATTAGAAAATCTTCAGTGAGTCGTTCAATGTTTATCAAATAAACACCTACATGTCTATACGAGTCTCCTGAGACTCATGGTTCATTTGGATAAACCATCGGACCAAGTCACGATATACGACATGTACTGGTCTTAGTGGATTTTACAAACCGACCCGTGTTTGTAATTCTTGACCAGGAATTTTATTTAAGGATATACAACTTATAGTGACCCTTCTCAATGTCAATTACAAACTACGTTGTAACTGCGCACTACGTTGTAAATCCTAGGGTCTTTGTCTAATATACACGTATCACTAAATCAGATTTAGTTTCAATCTATTCATAATTAGAAATCTAATCGCAATTAGATCGAATATGTGTATAAAAGATAAGAGGTGCTACCAGTAAATAAGTAATATTATGGAAAAAAGAATTGTTCGTATTCATGAATCGGACTTAAATACGATCCGGATTGGCACTCTGAACACCAAGCCTAATAATTTATCCCACTTGCTCTATTGCCAATCCACGGTATCATATACACATCTTAATGTGTATCACATACCCATGGCCCTCAAGAGCTCACCTAGCACTCAAGAGGTAGGCAATAACAAGTAAGTCTGCTTTAACAAATTAAGTCTATCTAACAAACCCAATTGTTTCATTTAGCCTGCATCATTCATATATTGCATAACCTAAATTATACATCAATATTGTGCTATAACTACTAAGTTGTCTATGTATTTAGAAATCAAATCCAAATATTATGAGACAACTGCAAGCACATCATTAATATCAAAACTTCTAATCTATAAGGTCACTATGTAACTTCATAAGTCAATACTTCAAAAGTTACAACTAATTCCACTAACATAGTAGAATCATTTGTGACACTCCCACTGCATCTTTTCTGACTTTATATGACATAGACCATCTAGTGTCATAATTAGACTCAAAACTAATCTGACCCTAATGGTTACAGATTATATTCTCCATGAATTAGAAACACGTTCTTAATATCTCAAATATCACAAAGAACATGTTTCAAGATCCATCATATGGTCTATAGCATATCAAAATAATTCGTAATAATTACGATTAAATTGATATCTTTAATCGCACATAATATAGTATTCATTATGCTATCATCATATGATGCATCAGAATAACTAGACATTCTAATCAATTTCTCTTTCGACAAAGGAATCATCATTTACAAAAGATTAATACTATATACAAGAGACACACTAACTGTCAAACAATTATTCTAACTGTCATACAAATAGTTTTAATGTGTCCTTTATTAGATCATATCTAATGAACGACTAATGGGAGTTGATGAGTGGTAAATGTATCATATTTCCCACTCATTTGACCTAATATTTTGTATAGTTTCTTGAGTTTTGTGAATATTTTGATGTGTTTTGTGTTATTTTATAGATAAATAAAGTTTTAGGACTCTCTGGAGGTGATTCGGGGCCAAGACAGTGAAAATGGAAAAAGGGCAAAATGGTAATTTGGTGCATCGCGACGCACAGTCTGCGTCGCGACCGCTAACGTGCGTTGGGAGCTTGCTAATGTGCGCCATGGACACGTGTCAGAATCTGAGAAGTTTGATCTTGCTAATGTGCGCCACATCTTGCTAACGTGCGCCGTGCCACGTGTCATCATCACAACCAATTTGCTAACGTGCACACTGCCACGTGTCACCATCACATGGTGCTGACAATCATAATCAGCCATGTGTCATCCACATGTTTGCCACGCTATCACCACGTCAGCAGCTTACCAAGTCATTGTGCCACGTGTCCGCCACGTCATCATCAACAAATCACAATGCACCACGTGTCACCATCACATGCTGCCGACAATCCACATCGCCACGTCAGCACAATTATTGAGTTAATAATCCAAAGTGTCATGTGTCAGCATTCTATTTGGCTAACAGATTCCTTATCGCCACATCATCAGATAAGAATCGAAGCAGCCAAACTTTTTTCGACACGTGGCACGTCGCGACGCGCTGAGTTAATTTTTCCCTATAAATTCAGGACGATTTCATTTCATTTGGTGTGCTTTCCTTTGGGTCTTTATAGGCTTTAAAAGGATTGCATCTATTTTCTAAATATTTTTTATTATGTATTTTTATTTTTAATTTCAATATTTTTAATTTCAGTATTTTTACTTTCAGTATTTTACTTTCAGCACTTTTACTTTCAGCACTTTTACTTTCAGTACTTTACTTTCAGCACTTTTACTTTCAGTACTTTACTTTCAGCACTTTTACTTTCAGTACTTTTACTTTCAGTAATTTTAATTATGCACTTTTACTTTAAGTAATTATTTTATTTATTTTCTTTTTATTTCTTTTATGTTTTGTAATTAAATTTCTGTTGGGGTAAGGGTGAAGCTTTTTACTATCATAATTTAGATTAATCTCCCTCAATTATAATATATAAACTATTTAAAACCTGACTTAACGAGGATACCGCCATATTGGTCGGTTGGTAATTAATTATAAATTGATTTTAATCTGACTAAGCATGGATACCGCCTGGTTGGTCGGTTGGTAATAAATTATTAATTTGACTTAATCAGGATACCGCCTATATGGCTGGTTGGTAATTATCACGCAGATTTATTTATTATAATAAGAGAGATTTCTAAATTATAAATAGTAAAGGTAGATTAATCTCACTTAATTTATAATATGGAAATTGTAATTTAATAATATGGATTAAAAGTTGATTCCACTTTAATGGCTGGTTTTAATTATGTAACATAATGTGACACCACTTCTAGGTCGGTCTAAGGTGACAGATGATTACTGCCTATATGGCTGGTATATGGATAAATAATAACACCGCCTTTATGGCTGGTTCAACTTAAATGGGTAACAATGACAATTTCCATATGATAATAAAGTGAGATTTCTAAAAGTGGATCCCCTAACCCCCAACATTTTATTTTTATTCTAGGGAAGTGATGAAACACAATATTCACATACTTAATAATTGATTTAATTATATATTAGGTAATTCTTTAGTTTGTTTATTGAATCTTAAGCTTAATGCTTCTTGTTGCCCGATCACCACTAAGATTGATATGGTAAACTTAAAATGAACTTGACAAAGGGATTTTAGGTTTCAGTCTTAGATTCAATAGCCCACAATCTTTCTTGAGGATAGATAACCCTTTAATAGATTTCCTTCCAGGATAGACATAAACCTGTCGGGCGGGGGTAGCCATAATTGGAACTTGAACTTAATGAATTCGGGTAACTTGGTTAACATAGACATATGATTAATTGGGTTATTTGGGTATTTGCGTCTGACCATCGACAGAGGCTTTTGCATAACTTCGTGTTCCAGGTTAGCCGATTAATTTATTACACATATATAAGAGAATCAATTCATCTTTAGAATAATATTGTGTGGAGTCACGACCCTAGATATTTGTGACATTTGTTTATTTTTCTTTAGTATTTTCTTTTGTTTATTTCATTTAGCAAATCCACATTCAACCAACCAATCAAACAATCATTCTCTTCTCCCTTAATTAGATACTTGTAAATAAATAGTATCAACAATTAATAACAATAGTAGGAATTAAGTCCTCGTGGGATCGATATTTTTATACTACTTGAACGATACGTGCGCTTGCGTTATACACGTGTGATTATGCACCAGTCAGGAGTATCTCACAAGTCTCTTGTTTTATATCATATATAAAATTTTATATCAAATATATCAGAGACTACTCACATTGCTTTCACGGAGATAATAAGACTTTGGTAAACTTTTTACCTCACAAACATCTCATTATTACATTAATAATGACAATGTTGTTAGGATATATAACACTAGAAAGAAATTTGTACACTCCCACTGACCCTACTATAAAATATGTATTCTCTATGCTTTGACAAAATCAGACAATCTGACTGTATCAAAATTAGAAAGCACATATTTTTGGAAAGCTTATCTGAGTCTACAATAGGCTCTATAAGCCAGTATATCAAACTATGATCTTAGCAGAATACAAACTCTAGGGCCATTCTAGAATGAATTCTTCAAACAAAGAAACCACACGGATCTCTTATTCGAAGAAACCATTCAAGAACGCTACTTGGAATTCTTTAGCCAAAATACATAGTTTAATATCAACATTAACCAATAAATCTTTAATTGTTCAATTAGTGCGACTTGAGACAAGTTTTCTCAGAATCTACAATAGATCACTAAGTATAACTTTTCTCAATGTCATACTATAAAAGGTCAAACCTTCATCAAGTTCACTTTGCTTTTACTGCGCAAATAATTTGCACATTTTATGAACGATTCATAACAAAAGCTTAATCAAATTCAAAACTTGATCGTAGTAAGCTACGAACAATCTTAGATCTATGGTTTAATGGTAATTTCCGAAATCGATATCAAATATCGCTCTCACTATAAGTTATAGGATAATTTTCTTCAATAAGAAAACAACAGAACCAATAAGTATCAAATACTTCGCAAATGATTCTGACATCCTATTGGACTTATATGGAAGTTGACTAAGGGTCATTTCATCTTATTAATTACATGGTTCCATTTATAGTTTATCACTCTCACATTTGACTTCAATAAGTCAAGTCTTTTCTACAATCATTAACATCTGATGTTACTTTCAAAGTAATAAAACAATTTTTATTACTCGGGATCGTAGAAAAGATATTCTATCAAATAGAATATAATATTCTATTAAATAGAATAAATGATAAACTTTTACTTGTACCTCCAAGGCTCAAGTACTTTTTAATTATATAACCATTATACAAAAGAAAGATTCAAATCTCAAACTTTTCAAGATTAGAATTTTATTTATACATATCATATACGTAATTGTAGAAACTAATGGAACAATAATTAAAAGGATGAATTAGTGTTACTGGAGCATAACCCCAAGAGTATTGAAACAATTCGGTAACACTCAATATCAAATGAATAAAATCATATAAGATTCAATTTCTCTCACTGATCAATTCCATCACGATGGAATCGTAAAAGAATCATTTGAGTAAGAATCACATTCAATAAATAACTTAGAACTAATTGCCTTAAATTCATATGTTGATCATATCAAACATCTTTGAACAATTCAAAGATTCACGATGAATTTTAAAGATATAGTTTTCAACACTTCAAATAGAATATCTTTGAACCATTCAAAATATTCTATCCGCGTTTCATCGGAAACATATTGAAAGTCCTTGAACCATTCAAGACATTCAATATATTCTTTTAGAAACGTGTAACTAAGTCATGAAAATTCATTAACTGAGTTACGAAGTAAAGAAAATTATCCAAGGTATTTTATAATTCATTAAACTACATACTTCCAAAGTATTAGTTTAATAAATCTGTGGTCCAATGACGATCATTGATTAAATGAGATTTAATCACATTCCTGAATAATATTCATAAATGGATAAGATATGTGGTGTGATCTTGTATCAGACCATCATTTACCATACGCCATACGAAAATAAGCATTTAATGCTTATGTGAAAAATCTCATAAAGCACTGTTCTAAGTTATTTAATTAACCGAATATTTTTCTTAATGTTTATCATCCTATCAATGACACTACTAGTCATATTAAAATATGTAACGACTGTTTATATAGAACAAGTAACTATCCAATAGTCACAAGTTCTGATATCAAATATCAAAATAATCATTAAACATTATTTTAAATAACTAGATGGGAGATCTGGTATCCATATCTACAATTGTCGTATTGTGAGAATCGATATTCTCTATACACAACTATACACATTTCCTTTCTTTAGCTTTATAATTTGCCTTCAATGATTCACAACAATTGCAAATAATTGATTAGCAACTGTGTCAAACACGTGCATTCTAAAAGTCATTAAAGCCAAAAAAATGTCATTATAAGAAAAACAAATACTTAATGGAGTTTTCTAAATGCCAGTCAAGAATCTCGAGACATGAACTAATTCATGTCAATTCTTACTGCACAAGAAACTATTCTCTCTAGACAATTATATCCTAAAAGAGATATATATATTTAGATTACTTATCGTGACTTAGAAACTAAGTCACTAACCATCTTGATTTTCAAGAAAATCGAAACAACAGTTCCTGATGGTTTTAAAACAATCTAACAATATCCAAGTCTACTTATATTCTAGAACCTATTCTAGAAATACACAACCATAAGGGAAGTCAGAAAACATATTCAACTAATATGCATGCAGTGGATTAGAAGTATAATTCTATTAACAATATAGAATAAATGAAAACAACAGCAGCAATTTCCATAAAATTACGCACTGCCTTAGTTATGGATTTTTAACCCAGCAGTATCTCCCACTACTTTACGTAATACCGTAATCCCCAACGGAGAATGGGAATTCAATAACTAAATTGAATTCCATAGTGAGAGTAGGATCCCATGAATATATTTTGACTCATAGCTTTGGCACAATCTCGCATACGTATATTCATTAGGTAGACAACTTATTGTCAATCACTCACCAGTGACTCCTAATTTTGGTCCTGACCATTTCTCGTTATGTCAGCTTTGGCACGTTCACAATGAGGCATATCAAGGCTTCACTTGCCAATGACAAATTCAAGCTACCGATGTAGTCCTGATAGCTTTGGCACGTTCAGGATTTCCACTTTCACTTGAATTTGTCTAGTATCAAATATACATCCGGCATGGATAAAATTGTATCAACTACACCCTCACTGCTTTGGCACTTTCTCGGATGCAGCTAAAAAGAAGATACTCATAAACCGTATTGACAAGACGAACCAAGAAACATGCATCAAATACATGTTACTTTACAGCCTTATTTAATCGGGGATTGTAGACAACAGGAGCTGGGCGACGCCGTCCTAGGCTCGCGGCTAGCTGAGAAGTATGAATAACATGGAGTCGCCACCCGGTGTGAACCGGGACAAAGATTTAAGGCCGCACTCACTCCTTGCAGGAGAAGACCTCAAACCGTTGGGTTCGGAATGGTCTCTTACTTTATGTCATCTTGTAATGTTTGTGATTTGTGTAATATTAACCAAGTCTACTTAGCATGCATGCTCAAGGGTACTTAGATCTAACATGCTTTCATCCAAATAATTTCACGCAATATAACACAACGAGCACATTGAATCATTACATTAACATGTATAAATCATTACCCAAACGCATTATAAACTAATAACGTGCATAAAGGACAACATAAATATGCTTTAACAAATAAATAACAAACTAAGCTAAATCATGCTTAAATACAAATTCGGATGAGACGAGATATGTGTATCTTAAGTGGTACGTGGCATTGTATCCCGAGTGCAGACCGCACTACCGTCCATTCGGAATCGGCTACGGAATTTACGTCCGGGTTTCCATCCGATATACCACAAGCAAGAACACATATTCCATTCATCCGAAATCACATCACATACTAAGTCATTATTTCATGCGAATAAATTCAAAACAACATGCCAAACTAACTATTCAAGCTAAACACATGCTTTCTAATTCATTATTTCATGCGAATAAAAATAACAAATTAACTAAGAAATAAATGATGATAAATAAAATAGGTGCCCTCAGGTCTTACCTTTTAGTCGCTATCCGGGAGTGCGTTCCACGGTGCCAGAAGGGTTATCATCCCACTGTTCTCACTGATCCGTTGTTTCCGCTGTTTTGTCCGGGTTCGCCGTTTTCACTGTTTCCATAGGTTCACTGTTTCTGCTATTTTCTCCGCTTTCAACGGGTCCGCTATTTTCACTGTTTTCACCCGCGGTTACAGTTTGCTATTTTCGGCCATTTTCTCACAGTTTTGACTCGCCGTTTTCTCTCTGGCAGTTTGGTGCGTGTATGGGGCTGATATAGGCATGATAATGGACAGTTTGCTGGACGTGCGTGAGGGTGGCTTGAAGGGCAGTGGATTTTGTACGTGAGAGGTTTCAGGGGGGGATTACATGAGTTTGGCTTGAGTGAGGACTGTGTTGCTAGGCGTGGATGGGGGCTTCGTGAGGGCTGGTAAATGCGTGAAGGTCAGGCTGCTGCGTGGAGCTTTGTACGTGAACTTAGAGGCTGTCTTGGTCGTGAGTGACTTGGCTGGTGAAGGGAGGGGCTCAGTTTAGGAGTTGGGCGAGAGTCAGAGGGATGCTTGGGGAAGGTATCTGCGTTGAAGGGCTGATGAAATCAGTTAGTTGCTGGTGTCTTAGGGTTTTTCATTGCCGAGAGTCAGGTTGTGGCATGATGGGGCTGTTTGAGTGGAGATGTGAGGGCTGTGAAGGAGCCTCTGCTCCTGGAGGGGCTGTGTGCTGTGGAGTGGAGTGGCAGTAGGCAGACGTGAGGAGTGAAGGCTGGTGAAGGCAAATGGGCGTGTGTTGATGTATGAGGGGTTCTTGGCTTCTTTTTGTGAGCAAAGGGCTGGTGCGTTTGATTCAGGGGCAGGTGGCTGGTGCGTTCATGGTGCTAGGTCTGGTGAAGAGGATTCTTTTTGCTGTCATGATTAGGCTTGTTCAGGTTATGGAGGAGGCAGGTGCGTGAGTGGAGGGAAAATAATAGAGGTGGATGGGCATGCATGGAGGAAAGAATGGGCAGTGCATGGGTTTGGCAGTGTATAGGTGAGGTGAGAATGGGCAGTGCATGGGTTTGTGCTTCTTAGTGTTTGGTGTGGTTATTGTCTACGTGGGGATTATGGGTGGCATGGATAATTTGAAACTGAGACCGAACGAGCGAACCCGAAACTTGAACAAGCGAACCAAATCCAACAAAAATGTCAATTCTTGACCATTCCCTTCCGACGACCGCTTTCCGCAACTTCCGCAACTAAAAAGGTAGTGCCTCCAGTCGAGGCTCATCATTGGGCTGATATGCAAAAATGCAATGCCTACAGTCGCCCCCACTTTGATGGGTCTTGTTCAGTGTGTGACAATGACAATCCTATCAAAGTTCGTGCAATGCATTTTTACTTACCTGGCTCGCCAGCTGCCACATGGTTTGCCTGCTGTGTTGAGTTGAGTTGGTCTGGTTGTGCCATTTTCGGCCTGTGCTCCATTTTGGAGCGCCATTTCCGGCATCTGTTGTGTGTGTGCTCCATTTTGGAGCGCCATTTTCGGCATCTGTTGTGTGTGTGCTCCATTTTGGAGCGCCATTTTCGGCATCTGTTGTGTGTGTGCTCCATTTTGGAGTGCCATTTCCGGCATCTGTTGTGTGTGCTCCATTTTGGAGCGCCATTTTCGGCATCTGATGAGTGTGCTCCATTTTGGAGCGCCATTTTCGGCATCTGATGAGTGTGCTCCATTTGGAGCGCCATTTTCGGCATCTGTTGTGTGTGCCCCATTTTGGAGCGCCATTCTGATGTGATGGTGTGTGATGTGATGGTGGTCCATTTCCGAACATGATGTGAGAGAGCGGCCCATTTGCGAACCATTGCTGATGTGATGGTGGTCCATTTCCGAACCATAACTGATGTGAGAGCGGCCCATTTCTGAACCATTGCTGATGTGAGAGTGGTCCATTTTCGAACCATTGCTAATGTGAGAGTGGTCCATTTTCGAACCATTGCTAATGTGATAGCGGTCCATCTCTGAACCGTTGCTAATGCGATAGCGGTCCATTTCCGAACCAATGCTGATGCGATAGCGGTCCATTTCCGAACCAATGCTGATGTGATAACGGCCCATTTCCGAACCAATGCTGATGTCAAATCGGTACATTTCCGAACCAATACTGATATGAGATAGCGGTCCGTTTCCGAACCAATGCTGATGCGATAGCGGTCCATTTCCGAACCAATGCTTATGTGAAAGTGGTCCATTTTTGAACCATTGCTGATGTAATAGCGGTCCATTTCCGAACCAATGTTGATGTGAAATCGGTCCATTTCCGAACCAATGCTGATGTCAAAGCGGTCCATTTCCGAACCAATACTGATATGAGAAAGAGGTCCATTTCCGAACAGTTGCTGATAATGTTGTGGGCCTCGCCCCCAGAGTGGTACACCTGGCAAAACTGATACTGAACTGATGTGGGCCTCGCCCTCTGAACGGCATACCCGGCAGATACTGATCATGAACTGATGTGGACTTCGCCCTCAGAATGCCATACGCGGCTGATACTGATCCTGATGTAATATGGGCCTCGCCCCTTGAATGCATTTCCCGGCAGAAACTGATCTGAATTGATGTGGGCCCCGACCCCAGAATACCTTACCCGGCAGAAACTGATCTGAATTGATGTGGGCCCCCGCCCCCCATAATGCCATACCCGGCTGATGCTGATCATGAACTGATGTGGGCCCCGCCCTCAGAATGCCATACCCGGCAGAAACTGATACTGAACTGGTGTGGGCCTCGCCCCAGGTTGAGATAGGCCTCGCCTTCAAACTGATACTGATGTGGGGCTTCGCCCCCAAGCTGATATGATATTCTACTTCACACATTACATCACCTCTCACGAGATAGTCTTTGATAGATAGACATATTTTGTCCTCAACGAATGCTTTCGCGTCGAAACCGAAGAACCTTCAAAGTACTTGACATACTCAAACCCAATCATCTGAACGGATGATCTGAGCTAGACTCCATGGTGTGTGTGTGCCGGAGATCTTTCGCAGCTTATTCCTTAAGTAAGCCAACTTGATGATTTCGCCTCAGAGATTCGAACCAGTGGGTCTAACCAACCTGGATGTCTTAATCACATTCTGTGATTACTTCAGCATATTCAATATGATATGTTTTGTATCTTTTTTTTCTTTTTCTTCTCTTCTTTCTTTTTTTCTCTTCTTTTTTTTTCTTGACACACCTACCCTTTAAGGTAGCATTTCTCCTGATGGTGGTCCTAATACTCGCCCATGGGTAGCTTCACGCTTATCGGTATAGGTGGTCTATATTTTTCTTTTTTTTTTTATTTTTTTATTATTTTTTTTTCTTCAGAGACTTTTTTTTTTCTTTTTTTTTTTTTTTCAAACCATATCATATATTACAGCATCAGCAAACCAGCGTGGACATTCAAGCAAACGGTCATTCACCGATACATCATCCCTTCAACTAGTCACCTAAATAACCACTCAGGCTTCCACTGCTATGATCCCGCAATCAAGTGCTTAGGAGTCTAATCTAAGATCAATCCATTCAAAGTACTGGATGAGAGCGCGTCTTGCACTTTTTGTTTCTAGGGTTTCTCCCTACAGCATGCAATGTCATCACATGACATATGTCTAATTATCAAAGACTTCTCTCACTCATTTTTTTTTCAAATTTTTTTTTTCAAATTTTTTTTTTTTTTTTTTTTTTTCACTCTTTTTTTTTTTTTTTTTCATAATTAAAATGAAATACAAACTTTTCAAATAAAACACAAACTTTCAAATAGGCCTTGGAATACCTGGTCAGCAGGGCACATTACCGATTCATATCAATGTCCAATTTGCGCTTCTTGCCACGATCATTATCAGTCCAGTCCAATTTGGAGATGATAGGGTCAAGCTTCGGCTCAAAATCCAGGATCTGGTCAATCAACTCTTCGGCCTTTGTTGCCGTCAGGAAAATGTCTTCCACAGATTTGGTGACAAATTCATGTCTCTTGGCTTCCGCCAAGAAACACAAACAGGAAATCGAAGAAGTGCTCAATATTAAGCACCCGATGGGTTTCCGGTGAACGTTTAGGTGTGCCCATGACGCCACTGTAAATATTTCTTCGAATGTGCCAAGTCCACCTGGTAATGCAATGAACGCATCTGCAGTATTAATCATTTCATGGAGTCGTTCAGACATACCTGATACAATGCGCTCGTCTCCATTTGTTGGCCCGATTAACTGTTCATCTGCCAAAGGTCTCGGGATGATTCCCAAAACATTACCGCCACCATCTTGAACGGCTTTTGAAACAGCTCCCATCATTCCCAGATTGCCACCGCCATATACCAAGTGCATGTTTTTCGCAGCCATGACTCGCCCCAATTCCTTAGCAGCTTCCAAGAATTTAGGTATGTTACCAGGGTTAGATCCACAGAAGACACAAATTTTCTTGAATCGTTGCTGTGAGGTAGCTTCCATTTTTTTTTTTTACTTGGATGTATATTTGAATGTGTTGAGGAGAGCAATGCCGCTGAATTTATAGGACCTGCAAAAGAGGTGAATAATAATTGCAATAACATATTCCACTGAATGACGGTTAGCTAGATCACAAAAGAAGTCATCAGAAGTCAAGAAAGGCCATCGGATCATGTCTGCAAAAACAACGAGAGAAATCGTGAGATGTCAAAAAGTTGTGGATTCGTTCCATGAAAATAACAGAAAATAACAAAGGAGATCGTGATACGTCAAAAAGTTGTGGATTCTTTCAACGAAAATAACAGAAAATACCAAAGGAAGCTCTAAAATGTCAAAAAGTTGTGGATCTCTTCCACTTCAACATGTCGTGAATGGTCCAAACAGTTATAGATTTCTGCCACCATTAATGAATTATCTCCCATTCTTGTGATTGCCAAGCACCAATCCCTATGTCCTAACTTGCTCCGCTTTTGCTTTCACCTGCAAAAATAACACAAAGTTAGAGATTTTACAAGAACATGAAACAGAAATCACAGCAACTTGCATAGGTTGCCTCCCTTTCAGTATTAACTTCATCGTCTCCAGCCAGACATGACCGAAATTCTTCTGTCAATGTGGCTTCATCGTCGTCGTCCTAGTACTCGCGCCGCTTTTCGATTTTCTGATTCTTACTGCTTTCTCTCCTTTCTCTTTTTTCTTTAAACCTGCAAATACAAAACAACAATATGAATACATGTGCATGTAAATATGCAAGTGAAGAGATACTCCTTTTTCGTGATGGTTGGATCCTCATTGTGCTCCTCGGCGCCATATGTCCATGGTCTCTATCTGTTGGTTTTTCTTCTCTGAAATCTGCAAAACCACACCAAAACAAAGGATGCAAGTTACGTGTATGCATGTATGCATGGATGCGTTTCCTATCCCGCTGGGTTAGGTCTTCTACCGGTTCCCTTGGTGACTGCTCAGTCTTCTTTTTTCCCAGCAAAGTGCAGCTTCAATCTGCTTACGTCGACCGACTTGGTGAATTCCTCATTTCCCAAATCTGGTAGTCTCATTGCCTTGTTTCCCAATCTTCTGTCTTTTCTGCTTATTTCGCTTAGAATTCTCCGTGTTCCAGATACCTCTGAATATTATGATACCAAGGCTTTCTGTCATCAACTCCCACATCCGACATCTCGTCTGTCTCATACGCCTGTTTGCTTACAGCTGTCAACACAAATGATCTCATCACCAATTCTTCGGATTTTCCAAGCCACAGCTAGTGTCACCAATGTGTCTGTCATCTGATTTTCTGAAATTTGCAACCAGGGATAGTCTATGCCAGCTTCTGAGGTAAAACAACCATCTTCATTTACTCATATTCTCATTGCATCTTCAATTTTTCAAACATCTTTTGACAACGGTTTACCAAAACTGGAGAGTTGTCTGTTTCTGATAGGAGCAGTCTCTGAGGAAGTGGGCTCGGTCTTTGAAGGTTTTCCAGTGATCTTTTCATTCTGGTTGCACAGTTTCTGTTACTGACTGTACAGGGCACGGTCAAACTGGTCGCATCATTATTCAGGACTTGTAACTGCTCAACAATCTCGGCTACCCTGGTTCCAATCGATCTAGGCGGGATTCCCCGTTAGTTGACTTACTCATACTGGCTGACGGTTCTTTGACAAATCTTCCTTCTTTCCCAACCCAACAGGAGTCTATAATGGCTTTAAGACACAAATGGTTAACATGATGCATGTATGCATGATATGTGTGCAATGTATGGAATGAATAAGTTCATAAAAGAATTTACACAATCGGCCCGTTATCATTTTAAAGTATCCAATCACACTATTGCAATGCAAACTTGTCCCAGTTGAAAAGGCCCAACAAGTTTACACTTTTGCAATAACACGGCTAAATAACTTCAAATGATAAATGCCCAAACAAAACTGGCCCATCGGTATTTCAGAAATTTCGGCCTAATTGTCAAAAGGACATGAACTTGTCCCGGTTTAAACGACAACGAGTCATATCTTTTAACAAGGAGTCCAAATAAATCCAAATGACAACAGTCCAAAACACAAACATAAACACAAATGACAACAGTCTAAAACACAGGCATGAACACAGTAGTCATGATTAATTAAAACACAAATCACAAACATTACAAGATAACATTTCAGAGCCAATTCTCTATATCCCCAGTGGAGTCGCCAGACTGTAGACAACAGGAGCTGGGCGACGCTTTGTCTAGGCTCGCGGCCTAGCTGAGAAGTATGAAATAACATGGAGTCGCCACCCGGTGTGAACCGGGATAAAGATTTAAGGCCGCACTCACTCCTCGCAGGAGAAGACCTCAAACCGTTGGGTTCGGAATGGTCTCTTACTTTATGTCACTTGTAATGTTTGTGATTTGTGTAATATTAACCAACTCTACTTAGCATGCATGCTCAAGGGTACTTAGATCTAACATGCTTTCATCCAAATAATTCCACGCAATATAACACAACGAGCACATTGAATCATTACATTAACATGTATAAATCATTACCCAAATGCATCATAAACTAATAACGTGCATAAAGGACAACCTAAATATGCTTTAACAAATAAATAATAAACTAAACTAAATCATGCTTTAAATAATAAACGAATAACCTAAAGGCTATAACATGCTCAAATACAAATTCGGATGAGACGAGATATGTGTATCTTAAGTGGTACGTGGCATTGTATCCCGAGTGCAGACCGCACTACCGTCCATTCGGAATCGGCTACGGAATTTACGTCCGGGTTTCCATCCGATATACCGCAAGCAAGATTACATACTCCATTCACCCGAAATCACATCACATACTAAGTCATTATTTCATGCGAACAATTTCCAAACAACATGCTAAACTAACTACTCAAGCTAAACACATTCCCTAAGTCATTATTTCATACGAATAAAATAAATTACATGCCTCTTAATTCACTAATCCATACAAATAAAACAAATTACATGCTTTCTAATTCATTAATTCATGCGAATAAAAATAACAAATTAACTACGAAAATAAATGATGATAAATAAAATAGGTGCCCTCAGGTCTTACCTTTTAGTCGCTATCCGGGAGTGCGTTCCACGGTGCCGGAAGGGTTATCATCCCACTGTTCTCACTGATCCGTTGTTTCCGCTGTTTTGTCCGGGTTCGCCGTTTTCACCCACGGTTACAGTTTACTATTTTATCCGTATTCTCACAGTTTCAACTCGCCGTTTCTGCCGTTTCACTCGTTATTTTCACTCATGATTTTTCTGCATTTTTCTTCTATTTTCACTCGCTGTTCTCTCTGTTTCAACTCAAATTCTCATGTTCTCTCTTGGATTATTCTTGGCTCGTTTTGGAGTGGTAGAGGGCGTGAAGAATGATACGGTTGAGGGACGGTTTTCACGTGAGTTTGGGGAGTTTTCTCGTGGCTCATTTATTCACTGTTTGTGCCTGAGAGCTGTGTCGGTTGGGTGCTATATGCACGTAGGGTTTAGTGGCTTTGTTCACGTCCAGGTGTGTGGTCTTCACATGGGTCATGTGATGTGTCTAGGTTTCTAGGGTTTTTTGTCATGTTGCATGGAGTTTGACGTGTCTGGGTGAGTGAGGGGATCCAGGTAAGGCCAGGGCTGTGAGTGCTCGGCTTGGGTGTAGTGAAGCGGTGAACGTGCGTGAAGGTGGATACCGATCTGTTTGTCTTAGAGGTGATGATTTTACCCAGAATGAGGGCTGTCCCTTTGTGCCGAGAGCTGAAGGTGAACAGAGATCATGGTGAGGTGCGTTGCTCTTGTGGCCGAGTGGCTAGGTTCGTGAAGGTCAGTGGGTTCAAGTCGTGGAGTGTGTTGATGGCCAGTGAAGGGCAGAGGCCGAGAGTTTGAAGTGGCTGAGTGTAATGATCAGTTGCTGTCGATGAGGATGAAGGGTTCCTTCGTTAGTGGTGACCTGAAGGAGAGTTGTGTTCTGCCGAGAAGAGTGTTAAGGTTCCAGAGTGAAGGGCTGTGATCCTTGGCCGAGAAGAAGATGGATCAAGGTCGTGAATGGAGGTAATGAGAGTGGTGTGCCATGGATGTTAATGGCGTGAGGGCTGTGGAGATGATGAAGCCGAGCTGTAGGTGTCCCCCCTTGCCGAGAGCAGTTCCAGAAGATTGATGAAGGTCTCGGTTCTTTTGAAGATTGATGAAGGAGATGGATGATGAGGGCTGAATGGTTTATGGTCTTGTGATGATCATCGAGAGTTGTGGATGCTGAGAAGAAGATCCAGGTCGAGAAGAGTGGTCCAGGTGATCCATGGTCGAGAAGAGTGGATGGGTTCTTGATGATCAGGTGGCCGTGAGGGACATGAAGGGAGCCGAGATGAGAGGTCCAAATGCGTGAGGTTCAGGGGTTTCTTGCTTGCTACCGGTGTAACGTAGTTGAGCTGTGCGTGAGTTTGAGGGTTCCAGTGGGCTGTGCTTGAATGGCGTCAATTGAAGGAGCAAGCAGGCTGGAGGGATCTTGGCAGAGAGAGGGGTGTCATGAAGGTTGATCATCTGCCAGAGGCATGGGCGGTTAGTGGTTGAGGCAGGGAGCAGTGTATGGGCGTGAAAGACTGATTCCACGTGAAAGGGGCAGTGAGCTGTGATAAGGTGTAGGGTTTGAGTGTCGTGTATGGGTGGTTGCACGTGGGGTGAAGAAATGATGCTTTGTATCGGTGTTGTATGGGCATCACGTGCTGTGTGAATGTGAAGGAATGGGTTGTTGCAGTGTATGGGGTGTAGGAATGGGTGTTGCATGGAAGGTTATGGGTTTTTGTTTATTTGAAGAGATGTGTGGCAGTGTATGGTGGTGATGGGGCTTCACATGGGGGCTTTTGTTGGTTAGTGTTTGGAGTTAAAAGGAAGGTGCATGGGTTGGAATGGGTTACAAGCATGGAAAGTTAGAGATAGAGAATACGTGTGAGAAAGAGCGAGGAAAAGGTTCCGAGCGAAGGATGATTTTGAAATGGAAAAGGCGACGACGAACCCGAAGCAAAACGAGCGAATAAAATCAACAAAATGTCAATTTTTGACTTTTCCCTTCCGACGACCGCTTTCCGCAACTTCCGCAACTAAAAAGTAGTGCCTCCATTCGAGGCTCATCATTGGGCTGATATGTAAAAATGCAATGCCTACACTGCTGTATTGGCTCCAACTTCATAAATTCCTGTAATTCTTTGGATCATGCTCCTTTCTGTTGGCCACAAGGAATTGTTGTTGGCCATTTCTTCGATTAGGTCCCAGGCTTGATATTCTCCTTTTTCCATTAAAGCTCCTCCAGCAGCAGCATCAATTGTGGTTCTCATTAGTCCATAAAGTCCATTATAGAAAGTTTGGACTTGAAGCCATTTTGGAATCTCATGGTGAGGACATTTCCGGAGCAAATCTTTATACCTTTCCCAAGCTTCGTAGAGAGTTTCCGAGTCTTGTTGCACAAAGGATGTGATGTCATTCCTCAGCTTTCCAGTTCTGGCTGGTGCAAAGTACTTTGCAAGAAATTTGGTGGCTAAAGTGTTCCAAGTTGTGATGGAACCTGCTGGTAGTGAATGTAACCAATATTTAGCTCTGTCCTTCAAGGAGTATGGAAAAACCTGCAGTCTCATTGCTTCTTCAGCTTCTCGGTTGTAATTGAAAGTGCCGCAAACTTCCAGGAAGTTGCTGATGTGGGTATTAGGATCTTCAGTTGCTTTCTGATGAGCGGAAAATATATCAATATTTACCGCCCCTTTAACTTAATATTTTGTTTAGTTTCTCGGGTTTGATGAATGTTTTGATGTGTTTTAGTTTATTTTGCAGATAAAATAATATCGGGTCTCAATGAAATCATTTAGGACGAAAAATGGGTCAAACAAGGGCAATTATTGGACTTGATATTTTAATTTTGGAGATTGGAAACTTGAAAGGGCGTTTTTGACAAAGTGCAGTTTTGGAAATTCCAATTTTGCACATCTGTCGTATGTTGGGCATAACTTCTTACTCCGATATCGGATTGCGCTGATTCAAGTGTCAAATTAAAGAAGACTCAAATATCTACAACTTGGAAAGACAAAATATTTTCGAATTCTGAAGATTTCATTACCGAAATTGATGAACCATCCAGAAGTGTGTGTGTGTAATTATTAAAGTCATTTTCAAAGCAAAATAATAAATTAATAAATAAATAATAAAATTATCAAATCATCACCAAACATGATAAGCAATTAGTGGAACAATTAATAATATATTTGGTGGAGTAATTAGTGAAGAAATTAATAATGGATTTGGTGGAGAATTTGATGGATGATTTGATGGAGGTAAAATTTTGCCTATAAATACCAAGCCATTTCATTTGTAAAATTCATATTTTCTTCTTTGAAATTCCTAAAGAATAAATAAGAAGATTGTATCTTGTTTGTTTATTTACAGCTTTCAGTAATTAGTTTCCGCTTTCGCACTTTCTTTTCTTTATTTTTCAGTTTTTACTTTCCGCAATTTACTTTTACGCACAATCATTTCCTTTCTTTACTTTTGCAGTTTTTATTTTTCAAGCAATGAGGAGGTAATTCCCATTTGCTGGGGTGAAAGGTAAAGCTTCTATTATTGGTATTTAGATTAATCTCCATTAATTATAATATAAAAATATTTAAAACTTGACTTAATGAGGATACCGCTATATTGGCCGGTTGGTAATTAATTATAAATAGGTTTTAACCTGACTAAGTATGGATACCGCCTGGTTGGTCGGTTAGTAATTAATTATTAATTTGACTTAATCAGGATACCGCCTTTATGGCTGGTTGGTAATTATCACGTAAAATTAATATATTATATTAAGGGAGATATCTAAAATAGTAGTAATAAAAGTTGATTCTCTAACCCCAGCATTTTCTTTATTGTACTTTTACTTTATTTAATTTTCAGTAATTTACTTTTCAGCAATTTACTCTTCAGCAATTTACTTTCAGTAATTTACTTTTATTTTTTTTTAATTTTTAATTTTACTTTTACTTTTACTTTTACTTTTACATTTTACTTTTACTTTTACTTTTTTTTTACTTTTCAGCATTTATTTACTTTTCAGTATTTAATTTTCAGTATTTTACTTTATGTCTTTTATTTTATTTAAATTTTTACTACCCGTAAATATGTGTAGTAACTAAGCCAGTTATCTGGGGTTGTGATGAAATCCAATATCACCGGTTTATAAGGGGTTAGATTATAGCTTGGGTAATATAATGTTTATTTATTGAGTCTTAATCTTAATGCTTTTTATTAACTGGCCATTAATAAAATTGATTAGGTAAACTTAAAATGAACTTGGAAAATAGATTTTAGGTTAAAGACCTTAGACTCAATAGCCCACGATCTTCCTTGAGGATAGATAACCCTTTAATAGATTTCCTTACATGATAGGAATATACCTGTCGGGCGGGGGTAGCCATAATTGAAACTTAAACTTAATGAATCCATGTAATTTGGTTGACATAGACATATGGTTCAATTGGGTTATACTGGGTATTTGTAATCGACCATCAGAAGAGACTTTTACATAATTTAGTGTTCCAGGTTAATAATTAATATATTACCCAACTGTAAGATAACCACTTCATCTTTAATAGATATTGGAAGGATTCACAACCCTGAATAGTTTTATAAATTTGAATTTTCTTCAATCTACTTTCAAGAAATTTTATTTACTTGTTTTAAGTTTTAAAGTCACCACCCAATCAAACAATCAATCTATTAGATACTTGTAAACATTTGACCTCATAAAAAATTAATAGCAAAGGTTTTAAGTCCTCGTGGGATCGATACTTTTTATACTACTTGAACGATACGTGCGCTTGCGTTATACGCATGTGATTACGCACCGGTCACTTTCCCCCCAAACTGCACTAACTGCTGAATCATCTGAATGCATGTTTTGATGTCACATGCATTTGCTGGTAAAAGAGGAAGTACAATACAGGAAATGAAGCCGTCTACCACCAGAATGGTTTGTCTCGAATGGGTATTGGTGGTGCAACTTCCAAAGGTTCAGGTTCCATGTTTACTAAAGCTTATTGGACTTCTCGCCTTTCCCTTCTCAACTGTCAGATGGTTCTTTCAATTTGTGGGTCAAACGGTCGGAGTTCAAAGCTTCTAGTTCATCTCATGTAGTTTCTGAGAACCTGAAACAGAAGAAAACAACAACAATAAGTAAAAAGAAATTAGATACAAGTAAAAGTATCTAACCTCAAAACTAATAGTGAAAGATAAATAGTCCCCGACAACGACGCCAAAAACTTGACCGGCGTAATCACACGCGTATAACGCAAGCGCACGTATCGTTCAAGTAGTATAAAAAGTATCGATCCCACGAGGACTTAATAAATAATCTATTAATTTTATGAGGTCAAATGATTACTAGTATCTAACAGGTTGATTGATTGATTTGAAATGGTGATGATTCTAAATTAAAAACAAGTAAATAAATTGCACGAAATTAGGTTTAAGAAAATTCAATATTAGGAAACTATCTAGGGTTGTGAATCTTTCTAATATCTTTTTAAAAGATGAAGTGGTTATTTCATGTTTGTGTAATAAATCGGTTTACAAACCTGGAACACGAAATTATGCAAAAGCCTCTGTCGATGGTCAGATGCGAATACCCAGTATAACCCAATTGAACCATATGTCTATGTCGACCAAATTACCTGGATTCATTAAAATTAAGTTCCAATTATGACTACCCACGCCCGACAGGTATATGTCTATCTTGTAAGGAAATCTATTAAGGGTTATCTATCCTCAAGGAAGATCGTGAGCTATTAAGTCTAAGGCTGAAACCTAAAATTCATTTGTCAAGTTTATTTTAGATTTACCAGATCAATCTTATTAGTGGCCAGTTAACAAGACCCATTAAGCTTAAGACTTAATAAGTAAACCTTTAAATTACCCAAACTATAAAATAACCCCTTATAAACCGGTGGTATTAGAATTAATCACAACCCTAGATAACTAACTTAGTTACGACGCATAACTAGGGCTAGTAAAAACTTAATAGTAAAAGACATAAAATAAAATGCTGAAACGTAAATGAAGAAAATTACAATAAAAGAAAACGCTAGGGCTAGAGGATCTACTTTTATCACTACTATTTTAGATATCTCCCTCAATATAATATATTAACTTGTGTGATATTACCAACCAGCCATATATGCGGTAACTTGATTAAGTCAAATTAAGTCCATAAACCAGCCATTTAGGCGGAAATTACCAACCGACTAACCAGGCGGTATCCATGCGTAGTCAGATTAAAACCAGTTTATAATTGATTACCAACCGACCAATATAGCGGTATCCTTGTTAAGTCAAATTTTAACTAGTGAATATATTATAATTAGGGAGATTAACCTAAATAGAAGTAATAAAAGTTTCACCTTTCACCTTAGCAGGGGAAGTTACCTCCTCATGTTGAATAGTAAAAATTGAAAAGGTAAAAAAAGTAAATTATTATTACAGAACGTAATTAAAATTAATTACAAAACTGAAATTAAAAGAAACTAGATATAGAACTCCCTATTTACATCAGAGAATTCAGAGAGGAAGGTACATCTGAAACTGAAATCTCGAGCTGAATTTATAGGCGTTGATGGGGTCTCCGCGTCGCGACAGGCAAGGCTTTACGCGTCGTGACGCGCTCGATTTGCCGCGTGGTTTGCGGAGGTGATGACACGTGGCAATCTGGATAAGGTGCCACGTGGCAAGACGGCTGGCAACTCAATGATTATGGTGACGTGGCGATGATGTGGCAATGTGGATTGTCGGCACCATAGGATTGCAACACGTGGCATGCGATGATTGGCTGATGATGACATGTCGCTGACGTGGCGAGTTGACTCGGTCTACTACTGATGTGGACGATAACATGGCTGGCACACAGGATGACACATGTCAACACGTGGTGATGACGATTGTCGGCATTGTAGGATGATGACACGTGGCACGGCGCACGTTAGCGAATGGCTGTGATGTTGACATGTGGCAGACGCACGTTAGCAAGTCATACTTTTCAGATCTGACACGTGTCCCCCGGCGCACGTTAGCAGCTAATGGCGCATGTTAGGCGTCGCGATGCCAAAGACTTTCGCGTAAAATTACCAAATTGCCCTTTTGTCTGTTGTTCACTATTTTGGCCCCAAATCACCTCCAAAGAGTCATGAAACTTTATTTATCTACAAAATAACACAAAACACATCAAAAAAATTCACAAAACTCAAGAAAATATACAAAATATTAAGTTAATGAGTGGGAAATATTGATATAATTACCACTTATCAGATGCACTTTTGTAACTTTGAGTGGAAAAATACATTCTTTTACAACATCGGAAAAATGATAAAGTTAAAAATTTTGTAGCATTTTTAAATTTTCGCCTAATTTAGAGTGGACTGTAGATAATTTTCCTTTTTTTTTTTTTTTTTAATAATTTAACATTATGAGAAAATATTAATATATTGGTATCATCGTTGGCCAAGGCATTCAAAATACTCATTTTAGACAAAAATACCCATTTCTCTATCTTTAAATTTAGAAAGAAAAAAGAAACAAGATTAAGACTTTACGATACTTTGCAACAAGTTTTTGCTACGCTTTACAATTGTAATATCTCAAATTTTTAGAACAGTTCGGGAAGGTTCTCGGTTCAAAGTTTAGATCTCGGAACAAAATGTTAGTGGAGTTTGAGTGTTGAAAAATATAAGCCGGAATGTCTTGAAGTGGTGTTTCAAAGCTTTGGAAATCGTGAAATTTGAAATGATCAGTTACGCGTATTTTCAGGATATTATTATTTGAGGAAGTTTTGATGTTTCAACTATAGAAATAGCAAAAAAAACTTCATTTAAGCTGATTTTTGATCCGTTGGAAATATTTTTGAAGACGAACAATTTTCATATTGAATACTTTTCGAAAATTATATCAGAAAGACCTCAAAAATATAAATTTCCAAAGAAATATTTTGTTAGGGGCCTATTTGCAATTTCACGTGGTTGTTTTGTAATTTTCAGAAAACTTCCTATATATACCCGTAGATTTATGAAATTACAAAAAATGGAATAAATTACCAAAAGCCTCACCCGACAACATCTCCTTCACGCTCGAGAGAAATAGTGGCTGCCGGCCATGATCCGACTGGCACGAAGGTGCCGGCTGGTGCGCCAGACCACCGTGCGTCGGCTAGTGGCCGACGATAGGCCAAGTTTGATGGACCGACTCTGTACATCTTCCCGTCTTCCTCCAGTAGCCCTTAGACCCAAGATTTTTCCCTCGTTGTGGATGGTCATCTTTTTCAAAGAATTCCTAACCCAATGGTCTCGAATCTTGTCTTTCAGCTATCTTTCTACCGATGCCTCTTTCACTAGGCCTATCACCGCCTTGTTGGAGTTATATTTACTGGAGTTTTGGTCCTGGCAGTTTGGGTTTCCACATACGATGTTCTATTGCTTTACTTTCCTGCATCCATATCTTCGGGATCAATGAATTTTTTCCGCGGATGAGATCGCTGCAGAGTTAGGTTCCTGCCAAGCCTTTTGTCCAAAACCGCTCCTTTAGTGAGGCTTCTGACTGACGAGAAGGAAACAAAGTTAGCACAAATATAATAGTTTTCTCCCCCTTAAATGATATCAATTGAAAAATAAATTAACTTCCTTATTTTTCCCTTTTAAGAAAATATCATGTAGATAAAAACAATTTCATATCAATTATCATAAGACATATCATGGAATCCAAATATTCATATTCATCTCATAAGTCCATAAGATTCAATATGTCATCACATTATCCATAATATGCAATTTATCAAACAAACAATTTGAATCATTTGAAAACTTCATTTTAACAATCCAAATACATAATCAATCATAAAAGTCAAATTATGGATTGAAATCAATTTTTGACAATATAAGATCTAAAGGCATTTTAATCAATGAAATCACTCAATATGCTTTTCAATCATCATACAATTAATCTCACAATCTTTAATACAATTTAAAAATCAAAACATGAGATTGAATACATATATGACAATTTGTGCTCTTAATCCTAATATAAAACATTTAAGCACCACACATTGTATATTTCAAACTTTATCTAAAATCATCACTAATAATTCACATAATTCATTTATATATGTTTATCATACCAAGTGATTGCAATAGTTTGCATATATCTTCTCACTTGAGGAGTGTGCAAGATTCATCACCTTAGTCATTTTAAGGTTGCATTAGGTTTTTTTTTTATTGAACTTTTTCCTCATTTTGTATTAAGTATTTGAGATCTTTACATTTCTCATTAATAATTTTTCCCAAAACTTCACCTACAAAATCATTCAAATAAATTTTGGTACCCAAACTTTCTTAGGTCCAGGAGGGCTAATCTTGATTCTTTTAGGAACCTAAATAACATTCACATTTTTCTTTTTACTCCAACAATCATAAATTTTGTGACCTTTCATATTACATGCATAACATACAATATTTGATGTAAGTGCATATGATAAATGTTTATGCGAATTGGATGATTTCACAAAATAATTTTTCAAATATTTTTGCTTCATGTGAGGCTTATATCATAATTTGTATTTTTCAAAAACACATCTTTGTGAACCAAGTAGCATTTTAAAATTCTTTTCACCTAGAGTGAACTTGTTCACAATGTCATGCAAATCATCTATCTTCTTATTTAAATCATCATTTTCAATTTTCAAAGTTTCACAAGCACATGATGATTTAAAAGTAGATGATTCATTTTTCATATTCTTTACATAATATTCATGCTGTTCTTTTTAAACATGTATTCTCATTTTCTAAAATATGAATTTGTTCAATAAGAGATGCATGTTCATTTTCTACAATCATCATATCATTTTCATATTTGGCCTTTAAGTAAATATTTTCATTATCTAAAGCATGAATTTTTTTTATTATACACGATGCATGTTCATGTTGAAGTAATGTATGATCTTTCTCAATCAATTTTCATTTCTCCTGAAGAGCTTTACATTTATCACGCAAATTATTCAACATGTTAAGCAATTTATCACAATCGAAATTTCATTTTCACAAACAACATTGCTTTTATTTTTCGATTCCTCTATAGGATTTTCTATAGTAAAGAATGCTAAATTACTAATTTCATCATTTGATGAGAGTAAGAATCAATATTGACTATTTTTCTCATTTAGAAATTCTAATGATTCCATAATTCACATGCATTTGTAAATTTGGGAATCCTATCTATTATGCTTTTATCTATTACATTTTATAAAAATTCAAGAGTATTTGAATTTACCGAAGTTATTTTTCTGTCCACGATCTCTAAATATCCACCAATATCATAGGCGAGTAAAAATGTGAGCATCCTCTTTTTCCAATATCTGAAGTCTGTTTCGTCATAAAATGGTGGTCTATCGGGGAATGCACATTTGACGAAGTTTTTCATGTAGCTTGTAGAGGCCATTTGATCTCTTCTCAGATTGTTAAGTCCTTTGTGCTAAGTCCTAGCTTTGATACTATTGATTGAAATTACCTAAAAGCACTATCAAGTAACAACTATATCTAAGAGGGGTTGAATTGGGCACTTCAACAAATAATGCATAATTAAAAATCTTTTCAATATTAAGCTACTTAGTTAGTAGATTTACCGATTATGCTTAGAATTCAATTTTCACAAATAATATATTCAACAATAAATAATAAATAAAATACCGATTTTAATTATTCAAAAAGTGATTAACAATATTAATTTTAACAACGAAAATTTTAATATATGATATGGAAGAATATATAAAATTTCAATAAATAAATTATATATGGATAGAGAAATTGACACCGGATTTATAGTGGTTCTGTTGGGGTTGGTGCTCAAAGCGCCAATCCGGACCGTATTTATGTCTGATTCATGAATATGAACAATCCATTTTTCCATAATATTACTTATTTATGGTTGCGCCTCATGTTTTTATATACGTATTCGATCTGATTACGATTAGATTGAAACTAAATGTTGTTTAGTGATATGTATATATTAGACAACGGCCCGATAATATATAATGCAGTACACAGTTACAAAGCTAGTTTGTAATTGACATTGGGAAGTGTCACTGCTAAATATATATTATCAATATAGTTCCTGGTCAAGATTCACTAACACGGGTCGGTTAGTCAAATTTGTTGAGACCAGTACGTGTCGTATATCGAGACTTGGTCCGATAGTTTATCCCAATGAACCATGAGTCTTGGGAGACTCGTATAGACGTATAGGTGTTTATAGTGGATAAACACTGAATGACTCACCGAAGATTCTTAATGGATGGTACACCAACGTCAATAAGAATCTTCTCGGGTTGAGTAGCATAGTGGTCATTCGACTTGAGACACCACTGTGGATGTATGAGCCATCCTCCACACTTAGATGGCAGTCACGTCACCGATCTATTTAGATCAGACCTCCGCCTGTTCGTTGGGTGTGGTCCTATCCTCAGGATATCCTGTGTGTGTCAAGATATGATTCATCAGTTCTGTGTACAGAGCATAGGTAGTCCATATGTGATTAGCAATCAGTTAAATCTATAGTTCCGAATGTTATTTATAGATTGCTAATATAATCGTCGACGGGATAATACCTATAGTGATTTGACGTTTACATCTATATCTCTGGTATTATCTGGATACCTGTGACGGATGGATTATACGTATGTAATGACCTTGACCTGTATGATTCAGCTAGTTTATCTGTGGTCGTCATAATTTATGGGTGGGTAAATTATGGACACGAAATTAGATTTTGTGACGGATATACCTGAATCTAGAGAGTCTCACTAATGAAATATACTCATAGAGCACTAGGGCAACTTTTATGAATAATGGTGATTATTTATAAATCGTTTAAACGTTAAACGAAAAATGCATGCAAACTGGCCGAACCGCCATTTCCTAATTAATGTGTATTTATATTTAATATATATTATTAAATACACATTAATAAATTGTCAAATAAAGTTATTTGACATATATCATTTATATATGTATTTGAGATATTTAAAGTAAATATAATACATATATTTGAGATATTTGTATTTAATTAATTAATTAATTATTTAATTGTTAAATAATTAATATAATTAAACTATAAATATCTTATCAAATGATAAATTTAGGAAATGATTATAAGTGTAAATGTTTGACTTTACATTAAAGGAAAAGATTGTCAAAATGGTTTTGACTTCTTTTGATATTTGATTAAATTGTTTAAAATGAAAATATCTATTTCCTTTTTCTTTTGTAATTTTCGGCCATGAACTTATTAAATATAAGTGTTATATTTTTTAAGTTGCCATTGTTGATTGTTTGGAATCATTAAAGTGTAATGATAAAAGCAAAACAAGTTGATAAACCTTTAAATGAAACAAAATCAAAATATCTAGATATTTTATTATTTCTCCTAAATTTCGGCCAAGGCTCATTTTGGAGGAGGTATATATTGTTTTGTTTCATTTTTAGGGGTTAAAAGAAGTTCAAATACACAAAATAAAATAAAAGAAAGTTGAGAGAAAAGCTTGAAGGCCAAAGGAGAAAAGACTTGAAAACTTGGATTTTGTAAGTCTTTCTTTAAAGCTTTCAACATGGAAATTGTTTCTAACATGTTTAGCATCATTTTGTGTCGCTTTGATGTTCTTTCTTCTATTATAGTTTGTGTTATTTGGTTGAGAACTTGTGTGAAAGATTGATGCATGTAAGTGAGCTTAAACTGTTTTAAAGCTTACTTTTGATTCTTTGAAAATCAAAGTTGCCATTCAAGAGTTAGTAAGCCACTCCTTGGTGACCTAGAATTGTTCTAGATTTGTTTCAAAGTGGTGAGGCTAGATTGGTGAAGTATTGAATGGATTAAAGTGTTGGATTTTGTAAATTTGGTGAAATTGGACAATTTGCTGAAATTGAAAATTAGGGTTCATAACCCACTCCAAATTTGGGATTTTCATATATGTGATGTATTATGGTATTAATATATGAATGTAAATTTTTGGGTTGATTGGATTTGATCTTGGCATGTTTTGAACAAAAGGGACCAAAATGCAATTACTTGAAAATTTGGGGTGCTCACGACAATTACTCAAAAATTGGGGATTTGTGTGAAATCTGATTTTGATGCATTAGATGTGTTGAAAAATATTTTAGAAATGATTTAGAATCATCCAAAATTATATTTGATAATTTTTGGGCTAAAATAATCAATTTACAAAGTTTTGGGCAATTCGGTATTACCAAGAAATTTGATCTCTTGTGTAATTTTTCAGAATTTGATAATTGGATAATTAATTAATAAGTTTATTTATTTATCGGGAAAAAAAAATTTGAAATCGGAAATTTTGATTTTCCGCGATTCCGCGCTGCGTTACCGATATTCCCCCTTAAAACCCCTACAAAATGGTATCAGAGCGAGTCTGATTCTGGCCACCCTAATATGATTATTCCTTTTAAATTCAATGTTTAATTTATTCTTTACTTGTTGCATGCATGTATTTATTTAATTTGATTAAATAAATTAAAAGAATCTTTTGCGGAAAATCCCTAAATAATAAGGTTTTATGTAATTTATGTATTTGATGCATATTACATGGTCCGTCTTGTCAATACGGTTTATGAATATTTTTCTGTGACTACATCCGAGATCGTGCCTCTGCTGTGAGGGTGTAGCCGATAGAGATTTATTTATGCATGATGTATATTAGATACTAGATAAATTCAAGCGAAAGCGGAATCCTGAACGTGCCCTAACTGTCAGGGTTACGCAAGTAGCTTGAGTTTATCATTGACGAGTTTAACCTTAGTACGTCTCCTTGTGGGCTTGCCTTAGCACTCACAACAAGAAACGACCAGGACCGGAAACCCAGGAGTCACTAGTGAGTGATTGACAATGAGTTGTCTACTTGTGAATATACGTAGGCGAGACCTTACCTCTGCTGTGAGTCAAAATATATTCATGGGTTCCTCTTCCCATTATGGAATTTGATTTAATTATTGAATTCTCATTTTTCCGTTGGGGATACGGTATTATGTAAAATAATGGGAGGCACTACTAATTTTAAAAAATTCCATAACTTAGGCAGTGATATTATTATGGAAATAGCCGTTTGTTCGTTTCCTTATTCTATGTTTATATAGAATTGAACTTTTATTCACCGCACACATATTTTGTTATGTTATCTGACTTGACTCTTAGTTACAGTTATTATAGAATAAGTTCTAGATAATATTAGACTATGATATTTTTAGATTGGTCTAAACCATCTGGAACTGTTGTTCCGATTTTCTTCAAAAATCAAGATGGTTAATGACTTAGTTTCTCAGTCATGACAGATAATCTAGATAGATATCCCTTTTAGGATATATTCTGTAGAGAGAATAGTTTCTTGTGTAGTAAGAATTGACACGAATAAGTTCATGTCTCGAGATTCTTGACTGGCATTAAGAAAACCCCATTAGGTATTTGTTTATCTAGTAATGACGTTTCTTAGCTTTAATTACCTTTTAGAGGCAATGTGTCTGACACAATTTGCTAATCAGTTATTTGTAATTATTGTGAATAGTTGAATGAATTAAAGCTAAAGAAAGGAGATGCGTATAGTTGTGTAAAGAAAATATCGATTTTCACAATACTACAACTATAGGTATTGGATACCAGATCTCCCGTCTAGTTATTTAAAATATTAGTTAACGATTGTTTTGATATTTGATATCGGAACTTGCGACTATTGGATATTTACTTGTTTTTTATAAATAATTGTTATATATTTTAAATATAACTAGTAGTGTCATTGACGTAGAGATAAACATTAAGAAAAAATTATTCGGTAAAGTAAATAATTTAGAACGGTGCTTTATGAGATTTTATCACTTGAGCATGGATGCTTATTCCGTATGGTAAAATGATGGTTTGATATAAGATCACACCACATATCCTTATCCATTTAATGAATATTGTATTCGGGAAGGTGATTAAAATCTCGTTTAACCAATGATTTGTCATTGGACCACCAGATTATTAAACTGATACATTAGAAGTATGTAGTTTAATGAATTTTAATTGCTTAAGGTAGTTTTCTTTACTTCGTAACTTAGTTTATGAATTGTCATAACTTAGTTACGTGTTTCTGAAAGAACACATATTGAACGTCTTGAAATGATCAAGAACTTTCAATCTGTTCTGATGAAACATAGGTTGAACATTTTTGACTTGTTCAAATATATTCAATCTGAAGTTTTGAGAACTCTATCCTTAAAATTCATTACATGTCTTTGAATGTTCAAAGATCTTGATACGATCAAACATATGAATTTAAAATAATTATTTCTAAGGTTATTCAGTGAATATGATTCTTATTCAATATGATTCGTCCATGATTCCATCTTGATGGAATTGAGTAGTGGCAGCAGTCGAATCTTATATGATTTGATTCGTTTGATATTGAATGTTACCGAATTAGTTTCAATACTCTTGGGGATATGCTCCAGTAACACTAGTTCATCTTTTTAATTTAGGTTCCATTAATTTCTACAGTTACATATATGATATGTCTAGGTAGAAGATCCGGATCTTGAAAAGTTTGAGATTTGAATCTTTCTTTTTATAATAGTTATATAATGGAAATTACTTACACCTCGTAGGTATAAGTAAAAGTTTATCATTTATTCTGTTCAATAGAATATTGTATTCTATTTAATAGAATATCTTTCCTACGATCCTAAGTAATAAAATCATTTTATTACTTGGTGTGTAACATCGGATGATAACATTGTAGAAAAGACTTGACTTATTAAAGTCAAATGTGAGAATGATAAATTATAAATGGAACTACTACGTAATTAATAAGATGAAACAACCTTTATACAACTTTTATATAAGTTTAATAGGATATCAGAATCATTTAGGAGTATTTAATACTTAATGGTTATGTTGTTTTCTTACCGAAGAAAATTATCCTATAACTTATAATGGAAGCGATATTTGTATCGATTCTGGAAGTTTATCATTGAACCATAGATCTAAGATTGTTCATAGCTTACTACGATCAAGTTTTAAACTTGATTAAACTTTCATTATGAATTAGTTCATGATATGTGCTAATTGTTTGAGCAGCGAAAGCGGTGTGAGCTTATTAAAGGTTTGACCTTTATAGTATGACAGTGAGAAAAGTTATACTCAGCAATCTATTATAGATTCTGAGAAAACTTATCTCTAGTCACGCTAATTGAACAATTAAGATATATTGGTTAATGTTTATATTAAACTGTACATTTTAGCTAAAGAATGCAAAATGGCGTTTTTTGAATGACTTATTCAGATAAGAGATCAGTTGTGATTTCTTTGTTTGAAGAGTTCATTCTGAAATGGCCCTAAAATTTATGTTCTGCTGAGATCGCAGTTTAGTGTGCTAACTTATAGAGCCTATTGTAGACTCGGACAAGTCTTCTGGAAATCCGTGTTCTCTATTTTTTATATCAGTCAGATTCTCTGATCTTGTCAAAGTATAGAGAATACATATGTGATTGAAGGGTTAGTAGGAGCGTACAAATTACTTTCTAGTGTTTATATCCTAACAAAATTATCATTATTATGGTAATAATGAGATGTTTATGAGGTAAAAGGTTTACCTAAGTCTTCTTTACTCCGTGAAAGCAGTGAGAGTAGTCTCTATTATATTTGAAATAAAGTTTTATATAAGATATAAAACTAAGAGACTTGGGAGATACTCCTATTATTCGTACATTAGATATGATCTAATAAAGGATATAACTAGGCTATCTGTATGACAATTAGTACAACTGTTGGACAGTTACTGTGTGTCTTATATAAAGTATTAATCTTTCGTAAAAGATGATTCCTTTTTCGAAAGAGATATTGATTAGAATGTCTAATCAATCTTATGTATCATTTAATGATGACATAATAAATACTTTATTATTTGTGATTGTAGATATCGATTTAATCGTAATTGTTACGAGTTATTTTGATATCTTATAGACCATAGGATGAATCATGAAACACGTTCTTTGTGATCTTTGAGATATTAAGAACGAGTTTCTAATTCATGGAGAATACAGTCTGCAACCATTAGGGTCATATTAGTTTTGAGACTAATTATGACGTTAGACAGTCTACGTCATAAAGAGTCACAAAAGATGCAGTGGGAGTGTCACGAATGATTTTACAATTTAGTGGAATTAGATGCAACTTATGAAGTATTGACTTATGAAGTTGCATAGTGACCTTATAAATTAGAAGTTTTATATTGGTGTTGTACTTGCGGTTGTCCGCATATTATTTTGGATTTGATCCCTGAATACTTGGACAACTCAGTAGCTGTAGCACAATACTGATGTAGTGTCTGATTCATATTAATGTATAATTTAGATTCTACAAAATATGAAAGATACTGGCTATGGGAAACGATTGGGTTTGTTTGACAAACTCAATATATTATAGCGGACTTACATCTTGTTGCCTACCTCTTAAGTGCTAGGTGAGCTTTTGAGGGACATGCGTATACAATACACATTGAGATTTGTATATGATACCGTGGATTGGCACAAGAGCAAGTGGGAGAAATTGTTGGGGTTGGAGCTCAAAGCTCTAATCCGGATCGTATTTATGTCTGATTCATGAATATGAACAATCCACTTTTCCATAATATTACTTATTTATGGTTGCGCATCTTGTTTTTATATACGTATTCGATCTAATTACGATTAAATTGAAACTAAATGTTGTTTAGTGATATGTATATATTAGACAAAGACTCGATAATATATAATGCAATACACAGTTACAAAGCTAGTTTGTAATTGACATTGGGAAGTGTCACTACTAAATGTGTATTATCAAATATAGTTCCTGGTCAAGATTCACTAACACGGGTCGGTTAGTCAAATCTGTTGAGACCAGTACATGTCGTATATCGAGACTTGGTCCGATGGTTTATCCCAATGAACCATGAGTATTGGGAGACTCGTATAGACGTATAGGTGTTTATAGTGGATAAACACTGAATGACTCACCGAAGATTCTTAATGGATGGTACACCAACATCAATAAGAATCTTCTCGGGTTGAGTAGCATAGTGGTCATTCGACTTGAAACACCACTGTGGATGTATGAGCCATCCTCCACACTTAAATGGCAGTCACGTCACCGATCTATTTAGATCAGACCTCCGCATGTTCGTTGGGTGTGGTCCGATCCTCAGGATATCCTGTGTGTGTCAAGATAGGATCCGTCAGTTCTGTGTACAGAGCATAGGTAGTCCATATGTGATTAGCAATCAGTTAAATCTATGGCCATAGTATACTTCGGAAATGAGTTCCGAATGTTATTTATAGATTGCTAATAGAATCGTCGACGAGATAATACCTATAGTGATTTGACGTTTACATCTATATCTCTGGCATTATCCGGATACCTGTGACGGAGGGATTATACGTATGTAATGACCTCGACCTGTATGATTCAGCTAGTTTATCTGTGGTCGTCATAATTTACGGGTGGGTAAATTATGGACACGAAATTAGATTTTATGACGGATATACTTGAATCTAGAGAGTCTCACTAATGAAATATACTCGTAGAGCACTAGGGTAACTTTTATGAATAATGATGATTATTTATAAATCGTTTAAACGTTAAACGAAAAATACATGCAAACGGGCCGAACCATCATTTCCTAATTATTGTGTACTTGTATTTAATATATGATATTATTAAATACACATTAATAAATTGTCAAATAAATGTATTTGACATATATCATTTATATATGTATTTGAGATATTTAAAGTAAATATAATACATATATTTGAGATATTGTATTTAATTAATTAATTATTTAATTGTTAAATAATTAATATAATTAAAATATAATATCTTATCAAATGATAAATTTAGGAAATGATTATAAGTGTAAATGTTTAACTTTACATTAAAGGAAAAGGTTGTCAAAATGGTTTTGACTTCTTTTGATATTTGATTAAATTATTTAAAATGAAAATATTTATTTCCATTTTCTTTTGTAATTTTCGGCCATGAACTTATTAAATATAACTGTTATATTTTTTAAGTTGCCATTGTTGACTTGTTTGGAATCATTAAAGTGTAATGATAAAAGCAAAACAAGTTGATAAACCTTTAAATGAAACAAAAGCAAAATATCTAGATATTTTATTTATTTCTCCCTAAATTTCGGCCAAGGCTCATTTTGGAGGAGGTATATATTGTTTTGTTTCATTTTTAGGGTTTAAAAGAAGTTCAAATACACAAAATAAACATAAAAGAAAGTTGAGAGAAAAGCTTGAAGGCCAAATGAGAAAAGGCTTGAAAACTTGGATTTTGTAAGTCTTTCTTTAAAGCTTTCAACATGGAAATTGTTTCTAACATGTTTGGCATCATTTTGTGTCGCTTTGATGTTCTTTCTTCTATTATAGTTTGTGTTTATTTGGTTGAGAACTTGTGTGAAAGATTGATGCATGTAAGTGAGCTTAAACTTGTTTTAAAGCTTACTTTTGATTCTTTGAAAATCAATGTTTCCATTCTAGAGTTAGTAAGCCACTCCTTGGTGACCTAGAATTGTTCTAGATTTGTTTCAAAGTGGTGAGGCTAGATTGGTGAAGTATTGAATGGATTAAAGTGTTGGATTTTGTAAATTTGGTGAAATTGGACAATTTGCTGAAATTAAAAAATTATGGTTCATAACCCACTCCAAATTTGGGGAGTTTCATATATGTGATGTATTATGGTATGAATATGATGCATGTAAATTTTTGGGTTGATTGGATTTGATCTTGGCATGTTTTGAACAAAAGGGACCAAAATGCAATTACTTGAAAATTTGGGGTGCTCACGGCAATTACTCAAAAATTGGGGATTTGTGTGAAATCTGATTTTGATGCATTAGATGTGTTGAAAAATATTTTAGAAATGATTTAGAATCATCCAAAATTATATTTGATAATTTTTGGGCTGAAATAATCAATTTACAAAGTTTTGGGGCAATTCGGTAATTATCAAGAAATTTGATCTCTTGTGTAATTTTTCAGAATTTGATAATTGGATAATTAAATAAATAAGTTTATTTAATTTATCCGAGAAAAAAAAATTTTGAAATCGTAAAATTTTGATTTTCCGCGATTCCGCTGCGTTACCGATATTCCCCCTTAAAACCCCTACAGGTTCATCCAACTCCTTACCTACGTCCAATATTCCAAGACACGCTTGAAACTTTCCACTATGTAAAATAATTCCACACTTTACAATGAGAGTTTTCCCGTCTCACTCCCAAAACTTTAGGATTTTCTTCCAAGGCTTCCTAAACCTTTTACAATAATTCCACCATTGAGAGTACTCACCAATCACACAATGGAATTCCACACACAAGTGTTTGATAAATATAATTTTACAACCACTATTTGGGTACTCAAAAAATATTACAAAGATTTAAATATGAGTATCTTAACTCAAATGTATTAAAGCTCACTAATATGAAAATGAAGATGAAATATGAGCTTTTTCAAATGTAGAGAATGCAAGATATAAAATATTTTAAAAATTATCTCCGCTATTTGGGAACTCATAAAATATTATAAAGATTTGAATGCGAGTGTATTACTCAAATGAAAAAAGCTCACTAATTAAATATGAAGATGTAAAACAATGAGCTTTATAAATTTGATTTTGGAGACAAAATAATTTAAATATGTTCATAAACTCTCAAGAATATTTTGACATGATTAGATGATGAATATATGTGCAAGAGTGTTAGGGTTTTGGGCGAAGGGCGCAGCGAAAGCGCTGTTCGGGTGGAATCGTAATTTTAAAACTTTTAAAATTACCGAATGAATTATTCAATATCCAATATAAATAATTCATTCATATTTCACCTAAACACATTTATTCGATATCAAATAGCGACATAAATATATATGAAACGTCGCGAAATTTTTACGAAAACAGTTTTCCGCAAAATGGTATAAAACACGTTTTTGACTGAACCGACCACCCAATACAAATGAGGGCTGCCCAGGTCAGCCCCAATAGTATTTGGACAGTTCATGGGCTGCCCGAACAGTGAAAAATTCACTGTTTGGTTGACTCAAAAGTCAACCGGTAACACCATTTTTTTTGCTTATTTCAACTCCGAAATAGTTTTCGGTAATTGTTCCAACACCCAAAACACAACCAATATATTTAGAAGACATAATTTTCATCACCAAAATATCATATATTCCAGATCTGAAATTCAGAATAAAACAGTCCACAAATCATGCTTTAAATCCAATTTTAACAAGATTAATCTAATTAATTCAACACCCATTCAAAGCCACCACCTATGAAGCACCCAAGAACAATTCTAGGCATTACAAGAGTGTTGATAACACTCTAGAATGACAACATATCATCAAATGATCAATTTGAACAATTATTACAATAATATCATCCAAATCAACTTCACACGTGCAATACACTTCCAAATCCATCTTCCAAATCCAAAACACCCAAATTCACAAGAAAAGAAGAAACCCTAGAGTCTATCTAGAAGATCAAAAACAACAAAACATGCTTTCAAGCTTAGGGATATTGAGTATTACATTTAATTCTCCAATTTCCTAAAGCCTTTTTTTCTTGGTTTTCTTCATTTTCTTTGTTAAATCATCAAACAAATTTTGAGGGTGTTTTTGGATGAAGATTTCAGCCTTAAGCTTCCCATTGAAGGAAATGAAAAATTTTACTTTAAAAATGCATCAAGATCGACTTTCAAGGGTATAATGGTCATTTGTCCAATTTAAATCAATTAAACATAATTAAACTTTATGTTAACAAATCAAATTTGCACACCTAAAGTTTAATTAAATCATGCCACATGTAACCAATTATAATTAAACATTTATCATAACTATTATGAAAAAAGTTTATCATTTAATTATTAATTAATATAATTGTTATTATATATGTATTTTTATTTACATTAAATAACAAATACATATATTTATGACATGTGTCAAAATCTCATTTGATAATTAATTAATGTGTATATAATCAAATTATGTATCAAATGCAAATACACAATAATTATTAAATGACCAAAATCCCATATGCATGTGTTATCGTTTAACCGTTTAAATGATTTGAATTAACTCATTTAATCCGATAAAGTATTATGAATAATTTGTATTATTCATAACGTGTTGCCCAAGTGCTCAACGAGTACTCTTCATATTGTGGGACTCTCTAAGTTTAGGTTTATCCGTCACAAAATCCAATTTCGTGTCCATAATTCACCCACTCATGAATTATGACGACCACAGATAATCTCGCTAAACTATGCAAGTCGAGGCCATTGCATACGTATAATCCCTCCGTCACAGGCTATCCATATTATAATTAGGATATAGATAAGAATGTCAAATCATTTCGGTATAATATAGTCGACTTTCAATTTACGATCTCTAAATAACACTCGGAATTGATGAGTGGTAAATGTATCATTATTTCCCACTCATTTGACCTAATATTTTTGTATAGTTTCTTGAGTTTTGCGAATATTTTGATGTGTTTTATGTTATTTCGTAGATAAATAAAGTTTCAGGACTTTCTGGAAGTGATTCTGGGTCAAAATAGTGAAAAAGGACAAAAAATGGCAAAATTATAATTTGGCACGTCGCGACCACTAACATGCGCCGCTTCATGCTAAAATACGCCGTAACACGTGTCACAATCTGAGAAGTCTACTAACATGCGCCAGATGCTAACGTGCGCGTGCCATGTGTCAACATCAGAGCAGATCCGCTAACGTGGGCCGTGTCACGTGTCACAATCACATGCTGCCGAAAATCGCCATCACCACGTGTCATCTACGTGGCGTCCACATCAGTCACATGCCGAGTCAGCTTGCCACGTGTTAGTCATGTCATCATCAAACAATCATCTTGTGCCATGTGTCACCATCACATGGTGCCGACAATCCACATCGTCACATCATCGCCACGTCAGCACAATCATTCAGCTGTTGAGCCGCCTTGCCACGTGTCAACAGTGTCGCGTTTGGCGCCGGAAATCACGGTGCATCGCGACATGCAAAAGTTGGCACGTCGAGACGCACCCCACTCACTCATGCCTATAAATTCAGCCGAATTTTCTGATTTCAGATGTACCTTCCTCTCTGTAATTCCTTGAGAATTATAAGGAGTTTGTATCTAGTTTGTTTAATTTCAGTTTTGTAATTAATTTCATTTACTTTTTAATAGTAATTTACTTTCTTTACTTTTCAGTTTTTACTATTTAGCAAAGAGGAGGTAACTTCCCCTTGCTATGGTGAAAGGTAAAGCTTTTATTATTGCTATTTTAGATTAATCTCCCTTAATTATAATATAATAACTATTTAAAACTTGACTTAATGAGGATATCACTATATTGGCTGCTTGGTAATTGATATTAAATTAGTTTTAACCTGACTAAGCAATGATACCGCCTGGTTGGTCGGTTGGTAATTAATGATTAATTTGACTTAATCAGGTTACCGCCTATATTGCTGGTTGGTAATATCACACAAGTTAATATATTATATTAGCTGAGATATCTAAAATAGTAGTAATAAAAGTGGATCATTTAACCCTAGCATTTTCTTTTATTGTACTTTTTCCTTTTTAATTTCTAGCATTTACTTTTCAGCATTTTACTTTATGTCTTTTATTTTTAAGTTTTTACTAGTTATAAATATGTATCGTAACTAAGCCCGTTATCTGGGGTTGTGATGAATACCAATATCACCGGTTTATAAGGGGTTATTTTATAGTTTGGGTAATATAAATGTTTACTTATTAAGACTTAAGCTTAATGTGTCTTGTTAACTGGCCACTAATAAGATTGATCAGGTAAACTCAAAATAAACTTGACGAAGGAATTTTAGGTTTAAGACCCTAGACTTAATAACCCACGATCTTCCTTGAGGATAGATAACCCTTTAATAGATTTCCTTACAGGATAGACATATACCTGTCGGGCGGAGGTAACCACAATTGGAACTTAGTCTTAATGAATCCAGGTAATTTGATTGACATAGACATATGATTTAATTGGGTTACACTGGGTATTTGTATCCGACCATCGACATAGACTTTTGCAGAATTTCGTGTTCCAGGTTAGTAAACCAATATATTACACAAACATAAAATAATCACCTTATCTTTTAAAAAGATATTGGAAAGATTCACAATCCTGGATAGTTTAATAAATTTGAATTTTCCTCAACCAACTTAATCGCCATTTTATTTACTTGTTTTAAATTTAAGTCACCATTCCAATCAAACAATCAATCTATTAGATACTAGTAATCATTTGACCTCATAAAACTAATAGCTTAGGTATTAAGTCCTCGTGGGATCGATACTTTTTATGCTTCTTGAACGATACGTGCGCTTGCGTTATACGCGTGTGACAATACCGATCATTGTTTTGGCGCCGTTGTCGGGGACTTAGTTATCTTTCACTATTAGTTTTGGGGTTAGATACATTACTCGTGTCTAATTTTTTTACTTATTGTTTTTGTTTTCGTATGTTTCAGGTTCTCAGACACTACATGAGACGAACCAGAAGCTTTGAACTCCGACCGCTTGACCCAGAGATTGAAAGAACCATCTAACAGTTGAGAAGGGAAATGCGAGAAGGCCAAGAAGTAATTGTCAACATGGAACCTGAACCTTTAAAAGTTGCACCACCAATTCCCATTCGAGACAGATGATGAGTGGTAAATGTATTACTATTTCTCAGTCATTTAACCTAATATTTTGTATATTTTCTTGAGTTTTGTGAATATTTTGATGTGTTTTGTGTTATTTTGTAGATAAATAAAGTTTCAGGACATTCTAGAGGTGATTTGGGGCCAAAACAGTGAAAAAGAACACAAAAGGGCATTTTGGTCATTTGCCTAACGTGCGCTGGGGAAACATGTCAGAATATGAGAAGTTTGACTTTGCTAACGTGCGCCGTGCCACGTGTCACCATCACAGTCGATCTGCTAATGTGCACCGTGTCACCATCACAGCCGATCTGCTAACGTGCGTCGTGTCACGTGTCGTAATTCTATGGTGCCGACAATCCCTTTCGCCACGTGTCGACACGTCAGCGCCACGTCACTGCCACATCAGCACAATTATTGAATTAATTATCCGTAATCGTCACGTCAGTAAATAAGAATCTGAACCAGCCAATCAGAGAGCGACACGTCATCGCGTAACGACGCAAGAACAAACTTGGCTTCGCGACGCGGGAAGCTTACTGAGGCCTATAAATAGAGCTCGAAATTTTAGTTTCAGATGTACCTTCCTCTCTGAATTCTTTGATGTAAATAGGGAGTTTTCTATCTAGTTTCTTTTAAATTTTAGATTTGTAATTAATTTTAATTACGTTCTGTAATAATAGTAATTTTTTTTTTTACTTTTACAGTTTTTACTATTCAACATTATGAGGTAACTTCCCCCTGCTAAGGTGAAAGGTAATTTTTTTACTATTTCTATTTAGATTAATCTCCCTTAAATATAATATATTCACTATTTAAAATATTGACTTAATGAGGATACCGCTATATTGGTCGGTTGGTAATTTATTTTAAACTGGTTTATGACCGGTGCGTAATCACACGCGTATAATGCAAGCGCACGTATCGTTCAAGTAGTATAAAAAGTATCGATCCCACGAGGACTTAATACCTAATTTATTAATTTTATGAGGTAAATGATTACTAGTATCTAACATGTTGATTGATTGATTTGAAATGGTGATGATTTTGAATTAAAAACAAGTAAATAAAATTGCGCGAAAGTAGGTTTAAGAAAATTCAATATTAGGAAACTATCTAGGGTTGTGAATCTTCCAATATCATTTTAAAGATGAAGTGGTTATTTCATTTTTGTGTAATATATCGGTTTACTAACCTGGAACACTAAATTATGCGAAAGCCTCTGTCGATGGTCAGACGCAAATACCCAGTATAACCCAATTGAACCATATGTCTATGTCAACCAAATTACTTGGATTCATTAAGTTTAAGTTCCAATTATGGCTACCCCCGCCCGACGGGTATATGTCTATCCTGTAAGGAAATCTATTAAAGGGTTATCTATTCTCAAGGAAGATCGTGGGCTATTAAGTCTAAGGCTTAAACCTAAAATTCCTTTGTCAAGTTTAGTTTAGATTTACCAGATCAATCTTATTAGTGGCCAATTAACAAGACGCATTAAGCTTAAGACTTAATAAGTAAACCTTTAAATTACCCAAACTATAAAATAACCCCTTATAAACCAGTGATATTAGAATTCATCACAACCCCATATAACTAACTTAGTTACGACACATATTTACGGGTAGTAAAAACTTAAATAAAATAAAAGACATAAAATTAAATACTGAAAATTAAATGCTGAAAAGTAAATGCTGAAAGTAAATTGCTGAAAAGTAAATGCTGAAAGTAAATTGCTGAAAAGTAAATAAAGTAAAAGTACAATAAAATAAAATATCGAGGTAAAAGGATTCACTTTTATTACTTCTATTTTAGATATCTCCATTAATATAATATATTAACTTTGCATGATAATTACCAACCAGCCATATAGGCGGTATCCAGATTAAGTCAAATTAATAATTAATTACCAATCGACCAATCAGGCGGTATCCAGTTTATTCAGGTTAAAACCAATTTAAATAATTACCAACCGACCAATATGGCGGTATCCTCGTTAAGTCAGGTTTTAACTAGTTTATATATTATAATTAAGGGAGATTAATCTAAATATTAGTAATAAAAGTTTTACCTTTTACCCCAGCAAAGGGGAGTTACCTCCTCATTACTGAAAAGTAAAAACTGAAAATTAAAGAAAGAAAAGTATTGTGCGTAAAAGTAAATTGCGGAAAGTAAAAACTGAAAAGTAAAGAAAAGAAAGTGCGAAAGCGGAAATTAATTACTGAAAGCTGTAAATAAACAAACAAGATACAATCTTCTTAGTATTCTTAAGGAATTCCTTAGAAGAAAGTATGAATTTACAAATGAAATGGCTTGGTATTTATCGGAAAAATTTTGCCTCCATCAAATCATCCACCAAATCCATTATTAATTGATCCACTAATTGTCCACCAAATCCATTATTAATTGCTCCATTAATTGCTTATCATGTTTGGTGGTGATTTGATAATTTTTATTATTTATTTATTTATTTTTTGCTTTGAAAATGACTTTAATAATTACACACAACACACTTCTGGATGGTTCATCAATTTCGGGCATGAAATCTTCAGAATTCGAAATTATTTTATCTTTCAAAGTTGTAGAACTTTGAGTCTGGTTTAATCTGGAACTTGAATCAGCTCAATCCGATATCGGAGTAAAAAGTTATGCCCAACATACGACAGATGCGCAAAATTGGAATTTCCAAAACTGCACTTCGTTAAAACGCCCTTTCAAGTTTCCAATCTCCAAAATTAATATGTCAAGTCCAATTTTTGCCCTTATTTGACCCATATTTCGTCCTAAATGATTAAATTGTGTCCCAATATTATTTTATCTGTAAAATAAACTAAAACACATCAAAACGTTCATCAAACCCGAGAAACTAAACAAAATATTAAGTAAAATGGGCGGTAAATATTGATATATTTTCCGCTCATCAGTTTAAACTTGACTAAGCAAGGATACCGCCAGATTGGTCGGTTGGTAATTAAATTTTCTTACCGCCTATATGGCTGGTTTATTTTGGTTCCGCCTTTATGGCTGGTTGGACTTAATTTGACTTAATCAGGTTACCGCCTAAATGGCTGGTTGGTAAAATAATCACAAGTTAATATATTATATTAAGGGAGATATCTAAATTAGTAGTAGTAAAAGTTGACCCTTTTACCTTAGCATTTTATTTTATTGTAATTCACTTTTCAGCTTTTACTTTACCACAATTATTTTTCAGTATTTTTACTTTATGTATTTTACTTTTAAGTTTTTACTAGCCCTAGTTATGTATTGTAACTAAGTTAGTTATCTGAGGTTGTGATGAATTCTAATATCACCGGTTTATAAAAGGTTATTTTTTATAGTTTGGGTAATATAAAAGTTTACTTATTAAGACTTAAGCTTAATGTGTCTTGTTAACTGGCCACTAATAAGATTGATCGGGTAAACTTAAAATAAACTTGACGAAGGAATTTTAGGTTTAAGACCCTAGACTTAATAACCCACGATCTTCCTTGAGGATAGATAACCATTTAGTAGATTTCCTTACAGGATAGACATATACATGTCGGGCGGGGGTAACCACAATTGGAACTTAGTCTTAATGAATCCAGGTAATTTAATTGACAAAGACATATGATTTAATTGGGTTACATTGGGTATTTGCATCCGACCATCGATAGAGAATTTTGCAGAATTTCGTGTTCCAGATTAGTAAACCAATATATTACACAAACATGAAATAACCACCTCATCTTTTAAAAAGATATTGGAAATATTCACAACCCTGGATAGTTTAATAAATTTGAATTTTCCTCAACCAACTTAATCGTCATTTTATTTACTTGTTTTAAATTTAAGTCACAATTCCAATCAAACAATCAATCCATTAGATACTAGTAATCATTTGACCTCATAAAACTAATAGCTTAGGTATTAAGTCCTCGTGGGATCGATACTTTTTATACTACTTGAACGATACGTGCGCTTGCGTTATACGCGTGTGACAATACCGATCATTTTTTTGGCGCCGTTGCCGGGGACTTAGTTATCTTTCACTATTAGTTTTGGGGTTAGATACGTTACTTGTGTCTAATTTTTTTTTACTTATTGTTTTTGTTTTCGTATGTTTCAGGTTCTCAGACACTACATGAGACGAACCAGAAGCTTTGAACTCCGACCGCTTGACCCAGAGATTGAAAGAACCATCTGACAGTTGAGAAGGGAAATGCGAGAAGGCCAAGAAACAATTGTCAACATGGAACTTGAACCTTTAAAAGTTGCACCACCAATTCCCATTCGAGACAGATGATGAGTGGTAAATATATTACTATTTCCCACTCATTTGACCTAATATTTTGTACAGATTCTTGAGTTTTGTGAATATTTTGATGTGTTTTGTGTTATTTTATAGATAAATAAAGCTTCAAGACATTCTGAAGGTGATTTGAGGCCAAAACAGTGACAAAGAACACAAAAGGGTATTTTGGTCATTTTCCGCGTAGCGACGCGCCTGCGCGTCGAGAATATTTTGATATGTTTTGTGTTATTTTATAGATAAATAAAGCTTCAAGACATTCTGGAGGTGATTTGGGGACAAAACAGTGAAAAAGAACACAAAAGGGTATTTTGGTCATTTGCCGCGGAGCGACGCGCCTGCGCACTATACTAACGTGTGCCAGGTAAACATGTCAGAATCTGAGAAGTTTGACTTTGCTAACGTGCACCGTGCCACGTGTCACCATCACAGCCGATCTGCTAATGTGCACCGTGCCACGTGTCACAATTCTATGGTGCCGACAATACCTTTCGCCACATGTCGACACATCAGCACCACGTCAGCGCCACATCACTGCCACATCAGCACAATTATTGAATTAATTATCCGCAATCGCCACATCAGCAGATAAGAATCTGAACCGGCCAATCATAGAGCGACACGTCATCGCATAGCGACGCAAGAACAAACATGGCGTCGCGACGTGGGAAACTTATTGAGGCCTATAAATAGAGCTCGAAATTTCAGTTTCAGATGTATCTTCCTCTCTGAATTCTCTGATGTAAATAGGGAGTTTTCTATCTAGTTTCTTTTAAATTTTAGTTTTGTAATTAATTTTAATTACGTTCTGTAATAATAGTAATTTAATTTTTTTACTTTTACAGTTTTTAATATTCAACATGAGGAGGTAAATTCCCTCTGCTATGGTGAAAGGTAATTCTTTTACTATTGTTATTTAGATTAATCTCTCTTAAATATAATATATTCACTATTTAAAATATTGACTTAATGATTGGTCGGTTGGTAATTCATTTTAAACTGGTTTAAACCTGACTAAGCAAGGATACCGCCGGATTGGTCGGTTGGTAATTAAATTTTCTTACCGCCTATATGGCTGGTTTATTTTGGTTCCGCCTTTATGGCTGGTTGGACTTAATTTGACTTAATCAGGTTACCGCCTAATGGCTGGTTGGTAAAATAATCACAAGTTAATATATTATATTAAAGGAGATATCTAAATCAGGTTACCTTAGCATTTTATTTTATTGTAATTCACTTTTCATCTTTTACTTTACCGTAATTATTTTTCAATATTTTTACTTTATGTCTTTTACTTTTAAGTTTTTATTAGCCCTAGTTATGTGTTGTAACTAAGTTAGTTATCTGAGGTTGTGATGAATTCTAATTTCACCGGTTTATAAGAGGTTATTTTATAGTTTGGGTAATTTAAAGGTTTACTTATTAAGTCTTAAGCTTAATGCGCCTTGTTAATTGGCCATTAATAAGATTGATCTGGTAAATCTAAAATAAACTTGACAAATGAATTTTAGGTTTCAGCCTTAGACCTAATAGCCCACGATCTTCCTTGAGGATAGATAACCCTTTAATAGATTTCCTTACAGGATAGACATTTACCTGTCGGGCGGGGTAGTCATAATTGGAACTTAAACTTAATGAATCCAGGTAATTTGGTTGACATAGACATATGGTTCAATTGGGTTATACTGGGTATTTGCATCTGACTATCGACAGAGGCTTTCGCATAGTTTAGTGTTCTAGGTTAGTAAACCGATTTATTACACAAACATGAAATAATCACTTCATCTTTTAAAAGATATTAGAAAGATTCACAACCCTAGATAGTTTCCTAATATTAAATTTTCTTAAACCTATTTTCGTGCAATTTTATTTACTTGTTTTTAAATTCAAAATCTTCACCATTTCAAATCAAACAATCAACCTGTTAGATACTAGTAATCATTTGACCTCATAAAATTTATAGATTAAGTATTAAGTCCTCGTGGGATCGATACTTAGAATACTACTTGAACGATACGTGCGCTTGCATTATATGCGTGTGATTGCACCGGTCAAGTTTTTGGCGCCGTTGCCGGGGACTTATTTATCTTTCACTATTAGTTTTGGGGTTAGATACGTTACTTGTATCTAATTTTTTTTTACTTATTGTTTTTGTTTTCTTGTGTTTCAGGTTCTTAGAAACTACATGAAACGAACCAGAAGCTTTGGACTCTGACCGCTTGACCCAGAAATTGAAAGAACCATCAGAAAATTGAGAAGGGAAAGGCGAGAAGGCCAAGAAGCTTTAGTCAACATGGAACCTGAACCTTTGGAAGTTGCACCACCGATACCCATTCGAGACAGAACCATTCTGGTGGTCGACGGCTTCATTTCTTGTATTGTACTTCATTTTTTACCAGAAAATGTATGTGACATCAAAACATACATCCAGATGATTCAGCAGTCAGTACAGTTTGGGTGAAATGCAACTGAATATCCTAATTCCCACATCAACAACTTCCTGGAAGTTTGCGGTACTTTCAATTACAACTGAACAGCTGAAGAAGCAATGAGACTCTGTGTTTTTCCATACTCCTTGAAGGACAGAGCTAAAGCTTGGCTACATTCACTACCAGCAGGTTCCATCACAACTTGGAACACTCTAGCCACCAAATTCCTTGAAAAGTACTTTCCACCAGCCAGAACTGCAAAGTTGAGGAATGACATCACATCCTTCGTGCAACAAGATTCAGAATCCCTTTGCGAAGCTTGGGAAAGATTCAAAGATTTACTCCGAAAATGTCCTCATCATGAGATCGCAAAGTGGCTACAAGTCCAAACCTTCTACAATGGACTTTCTGGAATAATGAGAACCACAATTGATGCTGCTGCTGGAGGAGTTTTGATGGCAAAAGGAGAGGATCAGGCCTGGGACTTAATTGAAGAAATGGCCAACAAAAATTCTTTATGGCCAACAGAAAGGAGCATGATCCAAAGAATTGTAGGAATTTATGAAGTTGGAGCCAACACAACACTGAATTCCAAGCTGGATGTGATTTACAAAAATCTGGAAACTCTTAACATGAAAGTTAATGGTGGATCCACAAGTTCACCATATGGAGGAGCACCAGAACCAAACCAACTTGAAGAAACGGTGAATTATGTCAACAATTTCAACAGATAGTGGAACAATCCATATTCCAACACCTACAACCCATGGTGGAGGAATCATCCGAATTTTTCATGGAACAACAATTCAGGGCAAAAGAAGAATCCACCATCGGGATTCCAACAACTGAACTATCCACCACCTGGATTCCAGCAACAGAACAAAGGTCAGGAGCAGGCAAATAAACCAGGAATAATAGAAGTGTTGGCCCAGTTGAAGAAGCAAGAAGCAAAATACGATGCTTTAGCATCTATGGTTCAAAATCAAGTAGCATTGAATCAAATCCATTCAGCCTCTATTAAAGCACTGTAAAATCAAATGGGACAACTGGCCAATTCTTAGAGTTACAGACCGCCCGGTACCCTTCCTAGCAATACATAGCCAAATCCAAGGAACATGGGAAATGAGCAATGTCATGCCATCATGTTAAAAAGAGGTACTAAAATCAACAAATATGTTGGAATCAAGGAAAAAATTGAAGATATTCCAAAAGAAGCAAAGCAACAGATGGAGGAAAAAGAAGCAAAGGAAAAAAAACAGATCACTCCACCTCCACCTTTTCCTCAGCGTTTTCAGAAAAACAAACTGGACAAACAGTTTGCTCGTTTCCTGGAGGTGTTCAAAAAGCTGCACATCAACATTCCATTTGCAGAAGCTTTGAAACAAATGCCCAGCTATGTAAAATTCATGAAAGACATTCTTTCAAGAAAACGGAGATTGGGAGATTACGAGACAGTAGCATTGACAGAAGAATGCAGCGCCACCATTCAGAGGAAGTTTCCCCCAAAGTTGAAAGATCCTGACAGTTTCACCATTCCATGCATCATAGGAGAACATAATTTTGGTAAGGCTTTATGTGATTTAAGTGCAAGTGTTAACTTGATGCCTTTTTCTATTTTCAGGAAACTGCAGATTGAGAGAAAACAATGCCCACTTCAGTCTCTCTGCAACTTGCTGATAGAACACTAGTATTTCCAAGAGGCGTAGTTGAGGATGTGCTGGTCAAGGTTGACAAATTCATTTTCCCAGCAGATTTTATTGTCTTTGATATGGAGGAAGACGCAGACATGCCAATCATCCTCGGGAGACCGTTGTTGGCTACAGGTCGAACCATTATTGATGTACAAAAAGGAGAATTAACCATGAGGGTACATGACCAAGTAACATTCAATGTTTTAAAGGCCATGAATTTCCGAGAAGATGAAAAGAATGAGGAATGTTTCAGACTTGATGTGATATACAGTACCATTCAGAACTCCAATGCAATACAAAGTTCTACTAACAAACTTAAAACATGTCAATTGCCTGTGGAGCCTGAAGATAAAACGTCTTTTGCACTGAAAAAGCCAATTCTTGCACTACAAGCAACAAAAGAGAAAAAGTTCCACCAGCTCAATGAATTGGAGGAATTTCACAATCAGCCTTTTGAGGATGCCAAATTTTACAAAGAAAAGGCCAAGAATAGACATGATGAGAAGTTAGTGCGCATACAACTTGAACCAGGGCAGAAGGTGTTGTTTAACAAATCAATGGTGAAATTCTTCCCATGGAAGCTAAAATCACGGTGGTCAGGTCCATTTGTGATCACCAAGGTTTTACCAGACAGATCCATTGAGATATATGATCCCGACTCCAACAAATCATTCAAGGTTAAAAACAAGTGTGTTAAGCACTACTGGGGAGAATCATTTGAGCGACAAAAAGAAAGTGTCACACTTTCAGATCCAGCCTAATGTTCGAGAAGTCACATCTAGCTGACGACGTTAAACTTAGCACTCGCAGGGAGGAAACCCATACAATTTATGTATATATTGTAATCTGGTGTGTTTTATTTTTCTGTGTTTAATTTTTGCAGGTAAAGTCATTTCACGATGGAAGAAGTTCTCGTAAATCTTCACAAGTAATTTCCTTCTATCCCTCAAAACTCTCTGATGAAAGTCTACAAATCTCGCTTGGAACAGATGAGACTACTAACGATCCATGGTGTTCCTAATGACATTCGTTGGGTAATTGAAGCATGGGTCCGATTGGCAGGTGAGTCTTCTGACTCTTTTATTTCAAATCTGCCTGGTTTTGGAAGAAGCACCTATGCAAAGAAACATAGAGCTAAGCAAATGGGTGTTGTTATAAATGTGCACGCTGGAATTGTAATACTCGTTGTCGTTCTTTAGGAATGGTGTCTGATAATCGCGAAGATAAAATTAAATTCATTAGGGATGGCTTGAGTAAGGAGTTTGTAGATAATATATCTTCGACTCTTTAGACGCATCCCAGTGGATATGTTCATATAGCCATTCGCAAATTACATACACAATTTCAAAAAGAAAGACAACAGTTAAGTCTTGGGAATCTGACTCAAAAAGACATTGTTTGCCAATTTATACGAAAATTGGATGGGAAGCTTGTCCCTGACGCATAGACGTCAATTAAGCCGTAAATATTTGTAGATATTATATCTCTTTATCTTTTCCTAATAATTTTAATTTGTTTTGTTGTTTTCTTTTATTTTCTCCGACAGGATCCAGACCTTTTTGACTATCACGATTTATTTTACTGTTAACTAATAATTGTCATTTGGCAGGTACTAGTGCTATTATTTTACTCACCTTTTTCAGGTGTTATAAATTCAACTCATCATTGCACTTTTGAAGACATCCAGAGTAAAACATGGAAGCCACTTCAAGAAGACGAGTTGAAAACATCTGTGTGTTTTGTGGTACTAGTGTTGGTACTAAGCCACAATACGTAGAAGCAGCACATGAATTGGGTTGAGTCTTAGCTGCAAGGAATATGCACTTAGTATATGGCGGAGGTAATCTTGGACTTATCGGGATCGTTTCAAAGGCTGTACAGGAAGGAGGTAGTCACGTTTTGGGAATCATCCCAAAACCCTTGGCGGAGGCAAATCTTATTGGACCATTAAATGGAGAAGAGCTAATTGTGCCAGGTATGTCTGAACGACTAGTAGAAATGATTAACCGTTCTGATGCTTTTATTGCTTTGCCATGTGGCTTGGGTACATTGGAGGAAATTTTTACAGTGTTATCTTGGGCGAACCTGAACATACACCAGAAACCGCTTGTACTGTACAACGTTGAATGATTTTATGATTTTATTTGTGTGTTCTTAATGATGCACGAAGAAATGGGTTCGTGTCAAAACCTTTAAAAGAACTCATCTTCACTGCCAGAACTGCTCCGGGTCTAATTGACCAAATCTTAGCCTATGAACCATAAATTGACCCTATCATTTCAAAGATAAATTGGTCCGAGGACAATCTTGGTAAGAGGCGTCGGATTAATATGGATCTTAACCTTTAACTTTTCGTGTAGAATTTCAGCTAACCAGGTACTATCTTCCAAGCTCTTCTTCTACTGTTTAAGACATTGGGGACAATGTCTCATTTAGGTTTGGGGGAGGGAATTAGTTGATCAGTATCTTATTTTTAGTTGTGTGTTGTTTTTATTTTTAGTCCAAATTTTTTTCGAAAAATCCAAAAAAATTGAAAATTTTTCAAAAATTACAAAAATATTTTGCGTTTGTTTGTTTTTATTTTGACTAAAAATGTGAAATTGGTAAGAGATAGCTGAGTAAGGAGTTTCCACTCCTGAGACGTATCTCAAACCTAATTTGGAACAAGTTAATTTTTGTTTATTTCCTTTTGAATTATTTAAGTTGTGAATTCTCCATAATACTGACTAAAATGGATCTTCATATGCTCAGTTAGCAGGTATTAACAATATGTATAGTAACATACGGACATGAGCTATAATTGAAAAGTTTGTAATATTCAGTGCTCTAGTTTAATTGGAGGAAGCATCTCAAAAAGTGATGGAGTAAAAAAAAACGTCCGAGATCCGAGTTATTAAGTCTGTAAGGGTGTTTTAACACCTAGTGCCCTAAAGCCAACTGGTTTGGGAGTCACTGGCCCAAAGCTCGCTACATGGATCAAAGATGTTGAAAAATATATATATCTGAAGTCTAAATAATTAAGTCCTTAGGGGTGTCTTAACACTTGGTGCCCTAAAGCCAACTGGTTTGGGAGCCACCGACCCAACACTCGCTACATAGATGAAAGATATGTATATAAATAAATAAAAAAACAAAAATCAAAGAAAAAAATCAGAAAAATCAGAAAAATTATTCCATTACTACAAAAATGTGTGAATTCTTATCAATTGCACTTGTGACTGTTGTGGGCAAAAATGAGTTAATTAATATTTTGTTGGCTTTGTATATGGAGAATGGTAAATATAATCGGAGAATTTACGTATTCGGTAATTTAGAAATAAAGAAAACAACTAGTAACTTGGAGTAGAAGTTTCACCTGATTAGTCACTAACTTCTTTATTCTTTTTTCTCTTTTCTTTTTGCTTTTGTGTGCATTAGTTTTACTATATTTTTACTTTTGTAAAATGTTTGTGGGTATCATTGCTGTAAACCCTCACGAGACTACAACTCGTCCACTATGGACACCTAGGGGTTTAAAGGCTTGTTGCATACGCTAAATGCAATCGTGATCCCTACGAAAATGGCTTAGTTAAATTTTATTTTAAAGATGTTTATGTTATTTTATTCTATGTTTTGCTCGAGGACTATCAAAATGTTAGGTTTGGGGGTGTGATGAGTGGTAAATGTATTAATATTTCCCACTTATTTGACCTAATATTTTGTACAATTTTTTGAGTTTTGTGAATATTTTGATGTGTTTTGTGTTATTTTGTAGATAAATAAACTTTCAGGACATTCTGGAGGTGATTTGGGGCCAAAATAGTGAAACATAACACAAAAGGGCATTTTGGTCATTTGTCACGTTGCAACGCCTAACGTGCGCCGCACTATGCTAACGTACGTCAGGGACACATGTCAAAATCTGAGAAGTTTGACTTTGCTAACGTGCGCCGTGTCACGTGTCACCATCACAGTCGAACTGCTAACATATGTCGTGCCACGTGTCACCATCACAGCTGATCTGCTAACGCGCGCCGTGCCACGTGTCGTAATTCTATGGTGCCGACAATCCATTTCACCACGTGTCGACACGTCAGCACCACGTCAGCACAATTATTGAATTAATTATCCGCAATTGCCACGTCAGCTGATAAGAATCTGAACCGGCCAATCAGAGAGCGACACATCATCGCGTAGCGACGCAAGAACAAACTTGGCGTCGCGACGCGGGAAGCTTGTTGAGGCCTATAAATAGAGCTCAAAATTTCAGTTTCAGATGTACCTTCCTCTCTGAATTCTCTGATGTAAATATGAAGTTTTCTATCTAGTTTCTTTTAAATTTTAGTTTTGTAAGTAATTTTAATTACGTTCTGTAATAATAGTATTTTGATTTTTTTTACTTTTACAGTTTTTACTATTCAACATGAGGAGGTAAATTCCCCATGCTATGGTGAAATGTAATTCTTTTACTATTGTATTTAGATTAATCTCCCTTAAATATAATATATTCACTATTTAAAATATTGACTTAATGAGGATACCGCTATATTGGTCGGTTGGTAATTCATTTTAAACTTGTTTAAACCTGACTAAACAAGGATACCGCCGGATTGGTCGGTTGGTAATTAAATTTTCTTACCGCCTATATGGCTGGTTTATTTTGGTTCCGCCTTTATGACTGGTTGGACTTAATTTGACTTAATCAGGTTACCGCCTAAATGGCTGGTTGGTAAAATAATCACAAGTTAATATATTATATTAAGGGAGATATTTAAATTAGTAGTAGTAAAAGTTATCATTTTACCTTAGCATTTTATTTTATTGTAATTCACTTTTCAGCTTTTAATTTACCGCAATTATTTTTCAGTATTTTTTACTTTATGTCTTTTACTTTTAAGTTTTTACTAGTCCTAGTTATGTGTTGTAACTAAGTTAGTTATCTGAGGTTGTGATGAATTCTAATATCACCGGTTTATAAGGGGTTATTTTATAGTTTGGGTAATTTAAAGGTTTACTTATTAAGTCTTAAGCTTAATGCGTCTTTTTAATTGGCCATTTATAAGATTGATCTGGTAAATCTAAAATAAACTTGACAAAGGAATTTTAGGTTTCAGCCTTAGACTTAATAGCCCACGATCTTCCTTGAGGATAGATAAGCCTTTAATAGATTTCCTTACAGGATAGACATATACCTGTCGGGCGGGGTAGTCATAATTGGAACTTAAACTTAATGAATCCAGGTAATTTGGTTGACATAGATATATGGTTCAATTGGGTTATACTGGGTATTTGCATCTGACCATCGACATAGGCTTTCACATAATTTAGTGTTCCAGATTAGTAAACCGATTTATTACACAAACATGAAATAATCGCTTCATCTTTTAAAAGATATTAGAAAGATTCACAACCCTAGATAGTTTCCTAATATTGAATTTTCTTAAACTTATTTTCGTGCAATTTTATTTACTTGTTTTTAAATTCAAAATCTTCACCATTTCAAATCAATCAATCAACCTGTTAGATACTAGTAATCATTTGACCTCGTAAAATTAATATATTAGGTATTAAGTCCTCGTGGGATCGATACTTTTTATACTACTTGAACGATACGTGCGCTTGCGTTATACGCGTGTGATTTTACCAGTCAACAGAACCATCCTGGTGGTTGACGGCTTTATTTCATGTATTGTATTTCTTCCCTTACCAGCAAATGCATGTGACATCAAAACATGCATCCAGATGATTCAGTAGTCAGTGCAATTTGGAGGAAATGCAACTGAAGATCCTAATGCCCACATCAGCAACTTCCTGGAAGTTTGCGGCACTTTCAATTACAATCGAGCAGCTGAAGAAGCAATGAGACTGCGGGTTTTTCCGTATTCCTTAAAAGACAGAGCAAAGGCTTGGCTACATTCACTACCAGCAGGTTCCATCACAACTTGGAACACTCTAGCCACCAAATTCCTTGCAAAGTATTTTCCACCAGCCAGAACAGCAAAACTGAGGAATGACATCACATCCTTTGTACAACATGACTCGAAAACTCTCTACGAAGCTTGGGAAAGGTACAAAGATGTACTCCGGAAATATCCTCACCATTAGATTCCAAAATGGCTTCAAGCCCAAACTATCTATAATGGACTTTTTGGACTGATGAGAACCACAATTGATGCTGCTGCTGGAGGAGCGCTAATGGCAAAATGAGAAGATCAAGCCTAGGACTTAATCAAAGAAATGGCTAACAATAATTCCTTGTGGCCAACAGAAAGGAGCATGATCCAGAGAATTGCAGGAATTTATGAAGTTGGAGTTAATACAGCAGTCAACGCCAAGCTGGATCAGATATGAAAATTCATGGAGACTCTCGGTATGCAAGGCAATATTGGATCCACAAGTTCACCATATGAAGGAGGACTATAACCAAACCAACAAAAAGAGACAGTGAATTATGTCAACAATTTCAACAGACAGAGGAATAATCCATATTCCAACACCTACAACCCGGGGTGGAGGAATCATCCCAATTTTTCATGGAGCAACAATTCAGGGCAGAAGAACAATCCACCACTTGGATTCCAACAACAGAACTATCCACCACCTGGATTCCAACAGCAGAACAAAGGCCAGGAACATGAAAAAGAACCAGGAATAGCGGAAGTGCTGACTCAGCTTAAAAAATATGATGTTATGTTTCAAAGTCAATCAGCTTCCATTAAAGCACTGGAGAATAAAATTGGACAACTGGCCAATGTTCAAAGTTACAGACTGCCAGGAAATCTTCCCAGCAACACAGAACCAAATTCAAGGAAACGATGGAGGGAGCAATGTGAAGCCATTACCTTGAAAAACGGTACTGAAATCAATAAAGATGTTGGAATCAAGGCATCCATTGAAGAAATTCCAAAAGAAACAGAGCAACAGATGGAGGAAAAAGAAGCAAAGGAAAAAGATCAAATCACTCAACCTCCACATTTTCCACAGCGTCTTCAGAAAAATAAACTAGATAAGCAGTTTGCTCGTTTCTTGGAGGATTTCAAAAAGCTGCAAATCAACATCCCATTTACAGAAGCGTTGGAAGAAATGTCCAGCTATGTCAAATTCATGAAAGACATTCTTTCACGAAAACGGAGATTGGGAGATTACGAGATAGTAGCACTGACGGAAGATGCAGCGCCATCATTCAGAGGAAATTTCCCCCGAAGTTGAAAGATCCTGGCAGTTTTACTGTCTCATGCACCATTGGAGAACATTATATCGGTAAGGCTTTATGTGAATTAGGTGCAAGTGTTAATTTGATGCATTTTTCTATTTACAGGAAACTGCAAATTGGAGAAGCAATGCCTACCTCAGTCTCTCTGCAACTTGCTGATCGAACGCTCGTATTTCCGAGAGGTGAAGTTGAAGATGTGCTGGTTAAAGTTGACAAACTTATTCTCCTAGCATATTTGATTACCCTTGACATGGAGGAAGACAAAGATGTACTTATCATCCTTGGAAGACCATTCTTGGCTACAGGTCGAACTGTTATTGATGTGAAAAAATGAGAACTAACCATGAAAGTTCAGGACCAAGAAGTTACCTTTAATGTTTTCAAAGCCATGAAATTCCCAAGTGATGAAAAATAGGAAGAATGTTTCAGAGTTGATGTTGTTGATAGTATCATCCAGGATACTAAGCCACCTCCCACAGAAAAACTTGAAGCTTGCATCACCAACATGACTGACAGCGAGCTAGATGCTGAAATCCTGGAATATCTTGACAAACCATTTCGATTCAAATTGACACCACCAATTGAAAGTCTGGAACTCCCGAAGAAGGAACGAATCAAGCCCTCAATTGAAGAACCACCACAGTTGGAGTTGAAGCTACTTCCGAGCCATCTTAGGTATGCTTTCTTAGGAAACTCTTCTGAATTACCTGTTATTATTTCTTCTTCGCTAACATTGGAGCAGGGAGAAAATTGTTGAGAGTGTTATGAGAACATAAGAAAGCCATTGGCTGGACTATAGCAGACATTCGAGGCATTAGTCCATCATTTTGCATGCACAAGATTCTGATGAACGATGAGTACAAAACCACAGTGGAGCATCAACGAAGACTAAATCCAATCATGAATGAGGTCGTACAGAAAGAGATTATCAAATGCTTGGATGCTGGCATCATTTATCCCATCTCAGACAGCACTTGGATGAGCCCTATGCAGTGTGTACCAAAGAAATGAGGAATTACTGTTGTCACAAATGAAAAGAACGAGATGATTCCAACAAGAATGGGACTGGTTGGAGAGTATGCATGGACTACCAGAAATCTGAACAAAGCACAAGGAAAGACCATTTTCCGCTACCATTCATTGATCAGAACTGGCAGATGGCGAGACAGAATTCATTACTTCTGGATTGTATTTGGGGTACATCAGATTGCCATCGCCCTAAAAGATCAGGAGGGGAAAACCACTTTTACATGTCAGTATGATACTTGCTTTTCGCATGATGCAATTTAGACTATGTAAGCTCTTGCCACATTCCAAACTTTGCCATGATGGCATCTTCTCAGACATGGCTGGAATAGAGTATGGAGTTGTAGGCACTGCATTTTTACGCATAAGTCCCTATGATGAGTCTCATTTTGGAGACACTACCTTTTAAGTCACGGAGGTCACGGGAAACGGACATCGGAAGGGGAAATTCAGAATAAACAAGGCTCACTGTCTTCGTTGGTGCTGCGTTCGTTACTTCGTTCGAACCTCGTGCAGATTGCTGACGTTCGTGCCGCGTGCGCTGAGGCGTTCGAACGGAGCCGGTAATTCTGGTTTTGCTGCTAGCCTCACGCCCAGCCCATTTAGTTTCCCAAAGCCCATAAAACACATCCCAAATTAAATAATTAAATATAAATTAAATATTAAACATTAAAATAAAACATTTAAATCATTTACCAAATTAAATAAAACTAAAATAAGATTTGCCTAATTAAAATCAATCTTAACCAATTAAAGCCAATCACATATTTGACTTCCTAATTCAATAAGATATCCACCAATTTAAAAGTTTTGACTTCCTAATCTAAACCAAATTTGTCCCCCCCTCAATCTTTGACTTTCCTTGCTAAACACCAAATCATATCCCCTCTTTAATGACAAAATCCCTTCCTTGTGACACAAGGCCAAACCCTACCTCTTCTCTATATAAAAACCCCTAACCAAGGCCATTCTTCTCTCTTGACACAATAGAATTCACACCCAAGCTCTCTCGAATCTCTCTAGCTTATACACACAATTCACACAAAATTATAGCAAGAAATCCTAGACATCACAAGCAAATCACACCAAAACAATCCCTCTCTTCATAGCCGAATCTATCACAAATAACCACCCCTAATCACCACCGAAAACCAGCCCCTCTAACCTCCATACATCACCGAAAATCACACAAACACAGCAGCCCAAATCCTTAAAAAACAGTAACATAAAACTACATAGATAACCTTAAGAATAATCACATATAATCGCACTAAGAACCCACACAACTTGGAATAGTTCTTTGAAAACATTGAAACAGGTAGCCCGTGCAGCGAGCAGCAAAACAGGAGCCGAATAGGAGCAGAACGGAGTTCGAATCGTAGGCAAAGCGGTGAAACAGTGAGCTAGGACGTTGAACCAGCAGACCAGAAAAGTTGCGAGCTTTTACCCCCTTTCGATCTTCGTGGAACGTGAGTCCGAGAGACGGCTTAAAAGGTTAGACCTGAGGGTATCTTTCACATTTATTCTCATTTTTACTTTCCGGTTTTATTTTTTGATATATTTTCTGGTAATGTGGTATTGTGTGTATGAGGTATGTTGTGGGTATTGGATGAATGAGAGAGGTGTCAACTCTCGCGGTATATCGGATGGAAACCCGGACATAAATTTCATAGCCGATTCCGAATGGACGGTAATATGATCTGTACTCGGGCCACAATTCCACGTACCGCTTGGGTAAATGACACCATCTTTCTTTTGTTGTGTTGCCCTTGTTTATTTAGTTTGTTTTACCTGAACTCAATATGTCGTTAGTTATGCATGATTCAACCAGGCGCATGGGCTTAGTGAGTTAGTCCAAAGGTCCTCCATTTAGGAGACAAAGAGCCGAAAAGGCCACCTTCGTGACACTACTTCGCCGTGCCGGTTGATGTATGTTCGGTTGGACGCTAGATACGTTCAATCGGGCATACTTAGTTTAATATTATTATTATCGTTATTTTCGTATGAGTCAATCGAGCGCATGGGCTTAGTAAGTGTGACGTGAAATCCCCTATGGGGAGAGGCTAAAAGCCCTTTACCACGATGCTTTGCCGCGCCGGTTGATGTGTGTTCAGATTGGACGGAAGATGTGTTCAATCGGGCATACTTGGTTGACATGATTGGTTCTATTCTTGCATGTATGATATGACGCGCATGGGCTTAGCATGTTGGTCTAAAGGTCCTCTCTTTGAGAGATCAAGAACCCCAAAAGGTCACCTTTACGGCAGTGCTTCGCCGCGCCCTTTTGTTTTCTGTTTATGTATTGCATCAGGTCCGTTTCCGTTCGAACGCGTTCACGAACGCAACTCGAACGTGCATGTGTTTTTGCCTTATTATGGTCAGGTCTCGTATCCGTTCGAACGCGTTAACAAACGCCATACGAACGTGAGCTCTCTGTCTCATCTCCGTTCGAACGCGTTTACGAACGCTACTCGAACGTGAGCATTCTGTCTCGTCTCCGTTCGAACGCGTTTACGAACGCTACTCGAACGTGAGCTTCTGTTTCATTCCGTTCGAACGCGTTTACGAACGCGACTCGAACGTGAAAGACGCATTCTGTTTCATTTCCGTTCGAACGCGTTTACGAACGCTACACGAACGCACACACACTGAACTGAGTCTGTCTTATAATATGCATGCATATTTGCCTATTGGTTGATCTTTCTTTTGTAAATGTGTCAATGTATCACCATTCATATGCTTGTGTCATGATAACATTTGAGTATTATTTCTTGCGGTATATCGGATGGAAACCCAGACGTAAATTCCGTAGCCGATTCCGAATGGACGGTAGTGCGGTCTGTACTTGGGCTACAATTCCACGTACCACTTGGAAAAGTGCCCATATGTGTGCTTGTATGGTTACCACGTATGCTTGTATGGTTAGTATGTGTGCTTGTGTTTTTCCTGAATGTGATGTACAAAGTTGTATGTTCATTGCTATCTTGATATATGTTAAGCATGCAATTTTATATATGAAATACATGTATATTTAGGCGCATATTTTATCTTATATATGTGAATTTAGAAGCATGATACCCTTAGAAATAATTGTTACTTCAGCTTGTTTAAATTATTATATAAATCTTTTCATTACAAGTGACATAAGTAAGGGACCATTCCGAACCCAACGGTTTGAGGTCTTCCCTTGCGAGGGGTGAGTGCGGCCTTAAATCTTTGTCCCGGTTCACACCGGGTGGCGACTCCATGTTATGTAATCCTTCCCAAACTAGGCCGCGAGCCTAGGAACGGCGTCGCCCAGGTCCTGTGTCCCACAGTCTGGCGACTCCACTGGGGATGTGAGAATTGGCCCCGAATATTGTCTTGTAATGATTGGATTTATGTTTTAATTGCCATGTCTATAGTGGATAAGTGAGGGTTTAATCAAGGGCACTTTGAGGCTAGGTAATGGTTTGGTGTCTTCCTTCACTCACTACCTTTCTAGAAGGAAAAGCTGTGAGGACACCTATATGGCCATCTACTCGTAGCCTTTGTGATGGACTAATTTGGAGGACTCGTTGTTTATTCCTGACACCAAGCGATAAGAGCCTAAGAGGCTTGGGTATTTAAGTGAGCCTCGCTCCACCTTCCCTCTGGGGAATCTACAACGGGAAATCCATTTGACAGTCCGTCACACACCATAGCTCATTGGTACGTACCTTAGTGTATAAAAAAGGGTGCGCTCACTTGGTTGCTCGAACCCTTGAGTGGGGAGACCTAGTTGTGGGCTATCCTTCGCCAGTGAGAGCCTTTGTCCATACTCTTGCAAACCCACCCATAGACTGGTTTATATGGTTAAAGTAGCAATTATTTCCTTGAGTATGTGCTTGTGGACCATCCTCATTTGGATGCAGTTGGACTATTGTCAGAAATGCGGGCTTGCTGGGCCATTTAAACTGGGGCAAGTTCGCACCGTATGACTATTAGGCCAAAAGCTTCTGAAATATTGATGGGCCACTTTGTAAAAAAATTATTATGTCATGTTTGCATCATCTTGCTTGTGTTTGAGAACATCGTTGTTTGGATCCATTTGGACCACTTATCATGGGATATGGGCTTGTTGGGCCATTTAAACTGGGACAAGAACACATCTTATGACGATTGGGCCAAAAGGTTTCTAAATAACAATGGGCCATTTTATGATTGTGTTCGGAATTTTATCATTTGGATTTAGTTGGGCTCTTTGCCATAAGACATGAACTCGTTAGGCCATTTAAACTGGGACGGGTTCACTCTTATGACAGTTGTCCCAAAAACTTCTAAAATGGTAATAGGCCGATTTGTTTGAGAATTTTATTTGATTTAATATATGTTATATACTTCTTATGCACATCATGCATACATACATCATGTTAACCATTGTGTTCTAAAAGCCATCATAGATTCCCGTTGGGTTAGAAAAAAGGGAAGACTCACCAAAATACCGAGAACAGACATGAGTGAATCAGATACTGAGGTATCCCGGATAGATCAGTTGGAAAGTGGCTTCGCCAAGATTACTGAACAGTTGCAAGCCTTGACTGCTGCCATGACTAATATGGCTATGCCCCGTGCCGGGGGAGATTCTGAGAATGTAAGGCGCGAGGAGCCTCCGAATGGGTTGGGGGGTGATATACCCGCTTTTGATGATGATAATGCAGAGTATGCAACAGACAGAGTAATTGGGTCTCAGGCCGAGATACAGAAACTCAGGGAGCAGGTTGAATCCGTTACCCGCAAGATGAGGGGTAAGAATGAAGATTTGTTAGACTATGAGACAATGAAGTTCGAGGAGCAGTTGCCAGCGCAGTTTAAGATGCCGGATTTGGCTAAGTTCAATGGGAATGGAGATCCAAGGGTGCATCTCCGTCAGTATGTGTCTGTTATGAGTTCAGTTGGCCTGTCTCAGCGCCAAGTCCAAAAGATGTTTGGGATGTCACTCGAGGGGGCACCTGTGGTTTGGTATCATAGCCTTGAGAAGAAGGTTAAGGAAGATTGGAAGGAACTAGCTGATGCTTTTCTGAAGCAGTATGTTACAGACTTAGAGATTGATTTGTCACTCCGAGATTTGGAGAACACTAAGCAGAAGCCGGAGGAGAGCTTCAAAGGGTATGTGGACCGCTGGAGGAGCCAGCTTCTGAAGATGCAGACTCGGCCCTCAGAAAAGGACCAGATCAAAATGATCATCAAGGGTACTAAGCCCTCAATTTATGGCAAGCTGAGGAGAATGACCTCCATGATTGTGGATTTCCGACAGTTGAGAGAGACTGTTATGGATATCGAAGAAGAGGAGGCTGAAAACAAAAAGTTTTATGGCCAGAATAAAAGAACTTTTGGAGGGCATTTTGAGACCAAGCCCACTACGGCAGAGGTCGCTACCGTCAGAAATAGGCGGTTCTCCAATCTTGGTAGACCTATATCAAGGGTGCTTGAGAAGTTGAAAGGACAAGGACTCCTGAAGCCTTTAGACCCTAGACCAATCCCAAACCCTGTGCCACACTACTTCGACCTGAGCCAATATTGCCACTTCCACCAGCAAAAAGGTCATGACACTGACAACTGCCCCCGCCTTAGGCATGAAATCCAAAACCTCATCGATGCTCACAAAATACCCGACCCAGAGAAAGAACAACCTGACACACACAGAAACCCTCTACCAAACTACCACTTTGTTCCACCACCCACCTACATGATCAACTCTGGCCTACCCGAAACCTTTGTCCTCAAAACCCTCCACCACCAAGCTTATTACATGGATGACAACGAAGGACCATAGGTCAAGGGAGAAGGCAATGCTGCGAATGATGGAGCTGTTCCTCCTAGTTTATTTGATCTTGCATTTTTAATAAAGACATTGGTTTTGTCTACTTGTTCGAACCTTTTTTTTATGATAATAAAGACGTTCATTTCGCTGAATCTCTTCTGCAACATGAGTATATTTGAGAAAAGCATTAGGCCTTAGTACTATGATACTCAGCGATATTTAGAACTCGAGGAATCCTCAGAATAAGAAAACAGAAAATATGAGATAGCCATTCAGAAATAGGGAAATGGGGCAATGAGACTGTCAGAAGGGAATGAGTTCACCAAGCCGATCAATTTGGAAAGAAAAAAGCAATACTTTACCCGAGGGAGAGAAAACCGAGCAGTCACCAAGAGAATGGCAGAAGACCTAACCTAACGGGATAGGAAACCCAATCATGCATGCATGCATACACGTAACATATTCGCATCCTTTTTGTGTTTGTTGTTTGTTTGGTAATAACAGGTTTCAGAGGAGAAAAAGAGAAAGCGTCAAATGCGAGCCAACCAGAAGCAGCAGTAACAGTACAATAGCAGAGTTTCGGGAATGAATCCCAAGGGAATGAATCCCAGGGTCGAGGCCCACATTCAGTATCAATCTGGGGGGCGAGGCCCATGTCAGTAGCAGTTGGGGCCGAGGCCCACTTCAGCAATCAGTTTTGGGGATGAGTCCCAGGGTCGAGGCCCACATCAAACACAGTTTGGGAATGAATCCCAGGGTCGAGGCCCACATTACATCAGATCAGTTCTGCCGAGAATGGCACTCCGAGAATGGAGATATGGTCCGGGAATGGGCAGTTCAAGAATGAACAAGCCGGGAATAGCACTCCGAAAATGGAGCACGGTTCGAAATGGACCATCATCGCAACAGTTAGGGAATAAAGCCCACATTCAGTACAGTCAGGGAACAAAGCCCAGAGGAGGAAAGCCTCATATCAGTATAAGTTTGAGAATAAAGCTCAAGGGGAAGAAAGCCTCATGTCAGCACAGTTCGGGAACAAAACCCAACACTCAACAAATCAGGGAACAAGACCCTCAGCTCAAAATGGGAACAAGACCCACGGGAACAAAACCCAACACTCAACAATTCCGGGAACAAGACCCTCAGCTCAAAATGGGAACAAGACCCGCGGGAACAAAACCCACCACTCAACAATTCAGGGAACAAGACCCTCAACTCAAAATGGGAACAAGACCCACGGGAACAAAACCCACCACTCAACAATTCAGGGAACAAGACCCTCAGCTCAAAATGGGAACAAGACCCACGGGAACAAAACCCGCCACTCAACAATTCAGGGAACAAGACCCTCAGCTCAAAATGGGAACAAGACCCACGGGAACAAAACCCACCGCTCAACAATTCAGGGAACAAGACCCTCAGCTCAAAATGGGAACAAGACCCACGGGAACAAAACCCACCACTGAACAATTCAGGGAACAAGACCCTCAGCTCAAAATGGGAACAAGACCTTCAGCTCACTTCGGGAATGAACCAGGGGTCGCAGCACCTCACCACCAAATCAAAGCAACTCAACACATGGTAAGTCAAGTGACAGCTGGCGAGCCAGGTAAGTAGAAATGCATTGCATAACTTTGATAGGATTATCACTGTTGCACATTACACAAGTCCCATCAAAGTGGGGGCGACTGTAGGCACTGCATTTTTACGCATAAGTCCCTATGATGAGTCTCATTTTGGAGACACTACCTTTTAAGTCACGGAGGTCACGGGAAACGGACATCGGAAGGGGAAATTCAGAATAAACAAGGCTCACTGTCTTCGTTGGTGCTGCGTTCGTTACTTCGTTCGAACCTCGTGCAGATTGCTGACGTTCGTGCCGCGTGCGCTGAGGCGTTCGAACGGAGCCGGTAATTCTGGTTTTGCTGCTAGCCTCACGCCCAGCCCATTTAGTTTCCCAAAGCCCATAAAACACATCCCAAATTAAATAATTAAATATAAATTAAATATTAAACATTAAAATAAAACATTTAAATCATTTACCAAATTAAATAAAACATAAAATAAACTCATGCCTAATATAAATGAATCAAATATATTATATACTAAAACTAAAATAAGATTTGCCTAATTAAAATCAATCTTAACCAATTAAAGCCAATCACATATTTGACTTCCTAATTCAATAAGATATCCACCAATTTAAAAGTTTTGACTTCCTAATCTAAACCAAATTTGTCCCCCCCTCAATCTTTGACTTTCCTTGCTAAACACCAAATCATATCCCCTCTTTAATGACAAAATCCCTTCCTTGTGACACAAGGCCAAACCCTACCTCTTCTCTATATAAACAACCCCTAACCAAGGCCATTCTTCTCTCTGACACAATAGAATTCACACCCAAGCTCTCTCGAATCTCTCTAGCTTATACACACAATTCACACAAAATTATAGCAAGAAATCCTAGACATCACAAGCAAATCACACCAAAACAATCCCTCTCTTCCATAGCCGAATCTATCACAAATAACCACCCCTAATCACCACCGAAAACCAGCCCCTCTAAACCTCCATACATCACCGAAAATCACACAAACACAGCAGCCCAAATCCTTAAAAAACAGTAACATAAAACTACATAGATAACCTTAAGAATAATCACATATAATCGCACTAAGAACCCACACAACTTGGAATAGTTCTTTGAAAACATTGAAACAGGTAGCCCGTGCAGCGAGCAGCAAAACAGGAGCCGAATAGGAGCAGAACGGAGTTCGAATCGTAGGCAAAGCGGTGAAACAGTGAGCTAGGACGTTGAACCAGCAGACCAGAAAAGTTGCGGAGCTTTTACCCCCTTTCGATCTTCGTGGAACGTGAGTCCGAGAGACGGCTTAAAAGGTTAGACCTGAGGGTATCTTTCACATTTATTCTCATTTTTACTTTCCGGTTATTTATTTTGATTATATTTTCTGTATTTGTGGTACCATTGTGTGTATGAGGTATGTTGTGGGTATTGGATGAATGAGAGAGGTGTCAACTCTCGCGGTATATCGGATGGAAACCCGGACATAAATTTCATAGCCGATTCCGAATGGACGGTAATATGATCTGTACTCGGGCCACAATTCCACGTACCGCTTGGGTAAATGACACCATCTTTCTTTTGTTGTGTTGCCCTTGTTTATTTAGTTTGTTTTACCTGAACTCAATATGTCGTTAGTTATGCATGATTCAACCAGGCGCATGGGCTTAGTGAGTTAGTCCAAAGGTCCTCCATTTAGGAGACAAAGAGCCGAAAAGGCCACCTTCGTGACACTACTTCGCCGTGCCGGTTGATGTATGTTCGGTTGGACGCTAGATACGTTCAATCGGGCATACTTAGTTTAATATTATTATTATCGTTATTTTCGTATGAGTCAATCGAGCGCATGGGCTTAGTAAGTGTGACGTGAAATCCCCTATGGGGAGAGGCTAAAAGCCCTTTACCACGATGCTTTGCCGCGCCGGTTGATGTGTGTTCAGATTGGACGGAAGATGTGTTCAATCGGGCATACTTGGTTGACATGATTGGTTCTATTCTTGCATGTATGATATGACGCGCATGGGCTTAGCATGTTGGTCTAAAGGTCCTCTCTTTGAGAGATCAAGAACCCCAAAAGGTCACCTTTACGGCAGTGCTTCGCCGCGCCCTTTTGTTTTCTGTTTATGTATTGCATCAGGTCCGTTTCCGTTCGAACGCGTTCACGAACGCAACTCGAACGTGCATGTGTTTTTGCCTTATTATGGTCAGGTCTCGTATCCGTTCGAACGCGTTAACAAACGCCATACGAACGTGAGCTCTCTGTCTCATCTCCGTTCGAACGCGTTTACGAACGCTACTCGAACGTGAGCATTCTGTCTCGTCTCCGTTCGAACGCGTTTACGAACGCTACTCGAACGTGAGCATTCTGTTTCATTCCGTTCGAACGCGTTTACGAACGCTACTCGAACGTGAGCATTCTGTTTCATTTCCGTTCGAACGCGTTTACGAACGCTACACGAACGCACACACACTGAACTGAGTCTGTCTTATAATATGCATGCATATTTGCCTATTGGTTGATCTTTCTTTTGTAAATGTGTCAATGTATCACCATTCATATGCTTGTGTCATGATAACATTTGAGTATTATTTCTTGCGGTATATCGGATGGAAACCCAGACGTAAATTCCGTAGCCGATTCCGAATGGACGGTAGTGCGGTCTGTACTTGGGCTACAATTCCACGTACCACTTGGAAAAGTGCCCATATGTGTGCTTGTATGGTTACCACGTATGCTTGTATGGTTAGTATGTGTGCTTGTGTTTTTCCTGAATGTGATGTACAAAGTTGTATGTTCATTGCTATCTTGATATATGTTAAGCATGCAATTTTATATATGAAATACATGTATATTTAGGCGCATATTTTATCTTATATATGTGAATTTAGAAGCATGATACCCTTAGAAATAATTGTTACTTCAGCTTGTTTAAATTATTATATAAATCTTTTCATTACAAGTGACATAAGTAAGGGACCATTCCGAACCCAACGGTTTGAGGTCTTCCCTTGCGAGGGGTGAGTGCGGCCTTAAATCTTTGTCCCGGTTCACACCGGGTGGCGACTCCATGTTATGTAATCCTTCCCAAACTAGGCCGCGAGCCTAGGAACGGCGTCGCCCAGGTCCTGTGTCCCACAGGAGGTTTTCATTGAGGACTTCTCTGTATTGGAGAACTATTTTGACCAATGCTGCAAATCTTGAACATTGTATTACAAAGATGTGAAGAGACCAACTGGTATCAACGGGAGAACTGCAATTCATGGTACAAGAAGGCATTATTCTGGGACATCGGATCTCATAAAAGGGGATCGAGGTAGACAAAAGTTAAAGATTGAAATAATTGAAAAATTACCTCTGCCAACATCAGTCAAAGGTATTCGAGCTTTCTCAGATATGCAGGCTTTTACAGGAGATTTATCAAAGACTTCTCAAAGATTGCTAAACCTCTGTGCAATCTTGTGGAAAAAGATGTGCCTTTCAACTTCACCAAAGAATGTCACGAAGCTTTTGAGATCCTAAAACAGAAGCTAGTTTATGCTCCTATCATTGTAGCACCGGACTGGACCCTTCCATTTTAGGTGATGTGCGATGCTAATGATTTTGATGTAGGTACAGTTTTGGGACAACGCAAAGCAAACATTTTACACACCATTTATAACTCTAGCAGAACTTTGAATGAAGCTCAACTCAACTACACAACTACTGAAAATGAGTTGCTTGCAGTTGTGTTCGCTTTTGATAAATTCTGATCCTATCTGCTAGGTCCCAAAGTGGTGGTCTACATAGATCATTCAGCAATCAAATACCTGATCGCGAAGAAAGATGCCAAACCCAGATTGATCCATTAGATACTTCTTCTGCAATAATTTTACGTGGAGATCCGAGACAGGAAATGGACAGAAAATCAAGTGGTATATCACTTATCAAAAACAGCCGGCAAAGAACTGACAATCAAAAAAACTTTTTCAGATGAATAGTTATTTGCCATGAAACAACATGATGTCCATTGGTATGCTGACTATGTCAACTACATAGTATCGGGAAAATGGCCGTTGGAATGGACAACTCAGCAACAAAAGAAGTTCTTCAAAGAAGTCAAACATTATGTCTGGGATGAGCCGTACCTATTCAAATGATGTGCTGATCAATTATTGAGACGGTGTGTTCCACAGGAGGAGGTCAACAGTGTTCTGCAACATTGTCATTCATCACCATATGGCAGACACTTCAGCGGAAACAAAACTGCAACCAAAGTCCTACAATCAAGTTTGTTTTGGCCCACTATTTTTAAAGATGCTTACTTATTTTCTCTTCAATGTGACAGGTGCCAGAGAATGGGAAATATTTCGAGGAGAAATGAAAGACCTCTGCAAAATATTCTGGAAGTGGAGATATTTGATGTATGAGGGATTGATTTTATGGGACCCTTGGTTCCATCATTTGGAAACTTGTACATACTGGTTGCTGTAGACTACGTCTCCAAATGGGTTGAAGCAATTGCACTGCCATCAAACGATTCAAAAGTGGTGATCAAATTCCTTAAAAATAATATTTTCACTCGCTTCAGAACACCTCGAGCTATTATCAGTGATGGTGGCACACATTTCTACAAAAAATATTTTGATGCATTCCTCTCCAAATACGGAGTTACTCATAAGGTTGCCAATGTCTACCATCCACAGTCAAATGGATAGGTTGAAGTTTCAAACAGGGAGATCAAAAGAATCTTGTAAAGAACCGTTGGATCAACAATGAGGGACTGGTCTACAAAACTAGATGACGCACTATGGGCATACCGGACAACTTACAAGACACCCATTGGTATGTCTCCATATTGAATGGTGTTAGGGAAAGCGTGTCATTTGCCAGTTGAGCTTGAACATAAGGCGTACTGGGCACTGAAGAAGTTAAATCTTGATCCACAAGCTGCATGAGAATAAAGACTCCATCAATTCAATGAACTGGAGGAATTTCGCCTACAGGCTTATGAGAATGCCAAATTATACAAAGAAAAGACCAAGAAATGGCATGATCGAAAAATAGTGTGCAGGCAATTAGAACCAAGGTAGCAGGTGTTGTTATACAATTCAAGGTTGAAACTTTTCCCTGGAAAGTTGAAATCAAGGTGGTCAGGTCTATTTGTGATTACCCAAGTTTTACCATATGGAGCTGTTGAGTTACTTGATCCCAACACCAACGAAACAATCAATATTAACAGTCAGCGTGTCAAGCACTACTGGGGAGAATCATTTGAGCGACAAAAAGAAAGTGTCACACTTTCAGATCCAGCCTAACGTTCGAAAAGTCATGTCTAGCTGACGAATTTAAACTTAGCGCTCGCTGGGAGGCAACCCATGCAATTTATGTATATATTGTGATTTGGTGTGTTTAATTTTTTCAGGTAAAGTCATTTCACGATGGAAGAAGTTCTAGCAAATCTTCACAAGCAATTTCCTTCTCTCCCTCAAAACTCTTTGATGAAAGTCTACAAAGCTCGCTTGGAATGAATGAGACTACTGATGATCAAAGGTATTCCTACTGACATTCGTTGGATTATCAAAGCACGGGTCCGATTGGCATGTGAGTCTTCTGACACTTTTATTTCACATTTTTCTGGTTTAGGAAGAAGCACCTATGCTAAAAAGAAAAGAGCTAAAAGAATGGGTGTATGCTATAAATGTGCTCGTATGTTTTGTGATACTCGTTGTCGTTCTTTAGGAATGGTGTTTAATAACCGTGAAGATGAGATTAATTTCATTAGGGATGGCTTGAGTAAGGAGTCTTTGGATGACATATCTAAAACTCTTGAGACGCATCCCAGTGGATATGTGTATCACGAAATTCGCGTGTTATATACATAATTCCGAAAAAAAAAAGACAACGGTTAAGTCTCGGGAATCTTACTCAAAAAGACCATGTTTGCCAATTTTTAAGAAAATTGGATGGGAAGCTTGTCCATGACGCATAGACGTCAATCAAGCCGTAAATTATTGTAAATATTATATCTCTTTATCTTTTCCTAATAATTGTGTTTCATTTTGTTATTTTCTTTTATTTTCTCCGACAGGATCCAGATCTTTTTGACTAACACGATTTATTTTACTGTTTATCTAATAATTGTCATTTGGCAGGTATTAGTGCTATTGTTACTCACCCTTTTTTAGGTTCTATAAATTCAACTCATCATTGCACTTTTGAAGGCATCCAGATTTGAGAAAGAAGTACATAAAAAAATGGAAGTTACTTCAAGAAGACGAGTTGAAAACATCTGTGTATTTTGCGGTACTAGTGTTGGTACTAAGCCACAATACATATATGCAGCACAAGAATTAGGTCGAGTCATAGATGAGAAGAATATGCACTTAGTATATGGTGGTGGCAATCTTGGATTAATGGGGATCGTTTCAAATGTTGTACAGGAATGAGGCAGTCCAGTTCTGGGAATCATCCCAAAACCCTTGGCGGAGGCGAATCTTATTGGACCATCAAACATAGAGGAATTGATCGTGCTAGGAACATCTGAACGACTGGTGGAAATGATTAATTGTGCTGATGCTTTTATTGCTTTGCCAAGTGGCTTGGGTACATTGGAGGAAATTTTTATAGTGCTATATTGGGCGAACTTGAACATACACCAGAAACCGATTGGGTTGTTTAACGTTGATGGATTTTATGATTTTCTTTGTGTGTTTCTTGATGATGCCCAAAGAAATGTATTCGTGACAAAACCTTTGAAAGAAATCCTCTTCACTGCCAGAACTGCCCCATATTTAATTGACCAAATCTTAGCCTATGAACCACAAATTGACCCTATCATTTCCAAGATAAAATGATCCGAAGACGAACGTGGTAAGAAGCGTCGGATAAATATGGATCTTAACATTTAATTTCCTTTCTAGATGTAGAATTGCAGCTAACCAGGTACTGTTTCTAAACTCATCTTCTACTTTTTAAGACATTGGGGACAATGTCTCATTTAGGTTTGGGAGTGGGGAATAGTTGTAGTATTTTATTTTTTATGTTGTTTTTATTTTTAGTCATAAATTTTCGAAAAATTCAAAAAAATTGAAATTTTTTACAAAAATCAAAAAAATATTTTGTGTTTTTGTGTTTTTAATTTGATTAATCATGTGAAATTGATGTGAGATAGTTGTGTAAGGAATTTTCATTCTTGAGACGTATCTCAACCTATTTCGGAACAAGTTAATTTTTGTTTATTTCCTTTTGAATTATTTAATTTGTGAATTCTCCATAATACTGACTAAAATGGATCTTCATATGCTCAGTTGACAGGTATTATCAACAAACATGGTAACATACGGACATGAGTTGTAATTGACAAACTTGTAATATTCAGTGCTCTAGTTTAATTGGAGTAAGCATCTAAAAAAGCGATGGGATAAAAATAAATGTTTGAGATCCGAGTTATTAAGTCTGTAGGGGTGTTTTAACACCTAGTGCCCTAAAACCAACTGGTTTGGGAGTCACTGAGCCAAAGCTCGCTACATGGATCGAAGATGTTAGAAAAAAAATATATATCTGAAGTCTGAGTAATTAAGTCTGTAGAGGTGTCTTAACACTTGGTGCCCTAAAGCCAACTGGTTTGGGAGTCATTGGCCTAAAGCTCGCTACATGGATGAAAGATATTGTATATAAAAAAATAAGAAAAATCAGAAAAATATTTCATTGCTTAAAAAAGATGTGAATTCTGATATAACTTTAGGAGAAAAATATTACATTCTTTTCAACTACACTTGTGAATATTGTGGGCACAATGAGTTGATTAATATTTTGTTGGTTGTGTATATGAAGAATGATAAAAATAATCGGAGAGTTCACTTATTTGGTAATTTAGAAAGAAAGACAACAACTATTAACTTGGATAAGATGTTTCACTTGTTTAGTCACTAACTTCTTTATTCTATTTTCTCTTGTCTTTTTGTTTTTGTGTGCATTAGTTTTACTATCTTTTTTACTTTTGTAAAACATTTGTGGGTATCGTTGTTATAAGCCATCACGAGACTACAACTCGTCCACTAGGGACACCTATGGGTTTAAAGGCTTGTTGCATACGCTAAATGCAACCGTGATCCCTACGAAAATGGCTTAGCTTAATTTTATTTTAAAGATGTTTACGTTATTTTATCTTGTTGTTTTGCTCGAGGACTAGCAAAATGTTAGGTTTGGGGGTGTGATGAGTGGTAAATGTATCACTATTTCCCACTCATTTGACCTAATATTTTGTATAGTTTCTTAAGTTTTGTGAATATTTTGATGTGTTTTGTGTTATTTTGTAGATAAATAAAGTTTCAGGACTCTCTGGAAGTGATTCTGGGCCAAAACAGTGAAAAATGACAAAAAAAGGCAAAATTATAATTTGGCGCGTCGCGACCACTAACGTGCGCCGCTTCATGCTAAAATGCGCCGTGCCACGTGTCACAATCTGAGAAGTCTGCTAACATGCGCCAAATGCTAACGTGCGCGTGCCACGTGTCAACATCAAAGCAGATCCGCTAACGTGCGTCGTGCCACATGTCACAATCACATGCTGCCGACAATCGCCATCGTCACATGTCGTCTATGTGTCAACCACGTGGCGTCCAAATCTTGCCACGTGTCATCCATGTCATCATCAACCAATCATCTTGTGCCACGTGTCACCATCACATGGTGCTGACAATCCACATCGCCACATCAGTACAATCATTCAGCTGCTGAGCCGCCTTGCCACGAGACAACAGCGCCGCGTTTGGAGTCGGAAATCACGGCGCGTCGCGACGTGTAAAAGATGGTGCGTCGTGACGCGCCCCACTTACTCATGCCTATAAATTCAGTCGAATTTTCTGATTTCAAATGTACCTTCCTCTCTGTAATTCCTTGAGAATAATAAGGAGTTTGTATCTAGTTTATTTAATTTCAGTTTTGTAATTAATTTTATTTATTTTTAATAGTAATTTACTTTCTTTACTTTTTCAGTTTTTACTATTCAGCAATGAGGAGGTAACTTCCACCTGCTATGGTGAAAGGTAAAGCTTTTATTATTGCTATTTAGATTAATCTCCCTTAATTATAATATAATAATTATTTAAAACTTGACTTAATGAGGATACCGCTATATTGGCCGGTTAGTAATTGATATTAAATTGGTTTTAACCTGACTAAACAATGATACCGCCTGGTTGGTCGGTTGGTGATTAATTATTAATTTGACTTAATCAGTTTACCGCCTATATGGCTGGTTGGTAATATCACACAAGTTAATATATTATATTAAGGGAGATATCTAAAATAGTAGTAATAAAAGTGGATCATTTAACCCTATCATTTTCTTTTATTGTACTTTTTCCTTTTTAATTTCTAGCATTTACTTTTCAGCATTTTATTTTATGTCTTTTATTTTAAGTTTTTACTAGTTATAAATATGTATCGTAACTAAGCCTGTTATCTGGGGTTGTGATGAATACCAATATCACCAGTTTATAATGGGTTATTTTATAGTTTGGGTTATATAAAGATTTACTTATTAAGACTTAAGCTTAATGCGTCTTGTTAACTGGCCACTAATAAGATTGATCGGGTAAACTTAAAATAAACTTGACGAAGGAATTTTAGGTTTAAGACCCTAGACTTAATAACCCACGATCCTCATTGAGGATAGATAACCATTTAATAGATTTCCTTACATGATAGACATATACATGTTGGGCGGGGGTAACCACAATTGGAACTTAGTCTTAATGAATCTAGGTAATTTGATTGACATAGACATATGATTTAATTGGGTTACATTGGGTATTTGCATCCGACCATCGACAGAGGCTTTTGCAGAATTTCATTTTCCAGATTAGTAAACCAATATATTACACAAACATAAAATTACCACTTCATCTTTAAGAAGATATTGGAAAGATTCACAACCCTGGATAGTTTAATTAATTTGAATTTTCCTCAACCAACTTAATCGCCATTTTATTTACTTGTTTTAAATTTAAGTCACCATTCCAATCAACCAATCAATCCATTAGATACTAGTAATCATTTGACCTCATAAAACTAATAGCTTAGGTATTAAGTCCTCGTGGGATCGATATTTTTTATACTACTTGAACGATACATACGTTTGTGTTATATGCGTGTGACAACACCGGTCAGGAACTGATTTCCGAAGTTATACCACGACCATGTATTTACTAAATCGCAAACACGTGCAGGATGCCTATGCCCTGTACACAGGACTGATAGATTCTATCTTGATACGCACAGGATATCATGAGCATCAGTTCACACCCAACGAACAGGCGGAGGTCTGATCATGAATAGATCGGTGACGTGACTGCCATCAAAGTGTGGAGAATAACTCATATATCCACAATGGTATCTCAAGTCGAATGACCAATATGCTCGCTCAACTCGAGAAGATTCCTATTGATGTTGGTGTACCATCTATTAGGAAATCTTCAGTGAGTCGTTCAATGTTTATCAAATAAATACCTACATGTCTATATGAATCTCCCGAGACTCATGGTTCATTGGGATAAACCATCAGACCAAGTCACGATATACGACATGTACTGGTCTCAGTGGATTTACTAACCGACCCGTGTTAGTAAATCTTGACCAGGAACTTTATTTAAGGATATACAACTTATAGTGATGCTTCCCAATGTCAATTAAAAACTACGTTGTAACTTCGCACTACATTGTAAATCCTAGGGTCTTTGTCCAATATACACGTATCACTAAACCAGATTTAGTTTCAATCTAATCATAATTAGATATCTAATTGTAATTAGATCGAATATGTGTATAAAAGACAAGAGGTGCTACCATTAAATAAGTAATATTATGGAAAATGGAATTGCTCGTATTCATGAATCGGACATAAATACGATCTGGATTGGCATTCCGAGAACCAACCGCCAAACCACCCTTTCCGGGCTTAAGCGGAGCAGGTAAAACCCCCCTCTGTCCAAGACTCTTACAAGAAACGCACTCTATGGATTCGAACCCAAGACCTAAAGGTGAGATCATGCGCCATATGACATGCTCAAAAAGTGGTTCTTTACTCCCAAGTATAAGAGTTTCGAAATAATAAAATAACTCGGTAAGTCCGGGGTAAATCCACAGGGAATAAATTTAGTAAAACAAAATAACAATTCGAGTAAAATACAAATATTGGATTTATTTGAAGTGGTGGAAAATTTAAATTGAACTACAACAATAGATTAAAATGCTAGGATTATGAGATCCAGTATTAATATTTCAAATATAGAGAAATCTTACTTTTTATAATATACAAATTGTTATTATTACAAAGTTAATTTACTTCAGGAATTAATTATGCTAAAACATATAAAATTAGCCATAAAGGTGGTGATAACATTTTTCTATAACAAGTCCAGTTAGGTACTAAATTATATCAAAAGTAAAACCAGCCATATAAGCGGTAGCAAAGTTTGTCAATAATTAATCCAGATTTAAATTACTTATTCAGATTACAATTTATATATTATAATATAAATAATATTAATCTATATTATCATATTAAGACTTTCACTCTTTACCCCAAAATGATGAAATTAGCTACTCATGATTTGAAGAAAAACATGCATAATTTTATTATTGAAGAAAAAAAAATTACAAGAAAGCTTAAAAAAATAAAACATACAAGATACTCTCTCCCAAATTCTACAAGAGAACTTTGAAAGAAAACATGAAGAAAAATGAGAGGTGAGCAGCTCTATTTATAGTAAAAGTATTCATCTCTCAATTATTAATTACAATTTTCCAAATCAAATACAAACAACAAACTTTTACTAATTTCTTTTTTCTTTTTCCTTTTTGACTTTTTTTGATTTTTTTTTTGTTGATAATTTTTCAAACATGATCACAATCCACCTAAAGTGGATTATGACATTTCAACTTTTATTTTTTTTATTTTTTTATTTTTTATTTTTTATTTTTTACTCTATTTTCTAATAATTAAGATTACATGCAACACACATTAACGTCTTCACCAATTTCGACAATTCCACTTGGTTGGATTTGTTGTTAGTTTATGTGTAATTGTTTTTTAAAGACACAAAAGAAAATCAACACAAAATAATTTTTTTTTACACACAAAATAACAACAAAGCAAAAACAACATAAAAAAACTTTTTTTTGACAAAAAACATCAACACAAAAATAATTTTTTTGAATGAAAAATACAGCAACGAAACATAAAAATGAAAATTATCTAATCAATTATCCCTCCCCCCAACTAATTTGAGAAATTGTCCCCAATGTCTGAAAAAGAAGAAGTAGAGTTTAGAAGACATCACCTGGTTAGTGTGGAATTGATAATTGAATCTATGACTATTTAAGAGAAAAAATTATAGATTAAGATTCAAGTCCATTCTACGCTTCTTGCCATGATCGTAACCAGACCAGTCCAACTTGGAAAGAATGGAGTCGATTGTCCCCTCCCCTCAACTAATTTGAGACATTGTCCCCAATGTCTGAAAAAGAAGAAGTAGAGTTTAAAAGACATCACATGGTTAGTGTGGAATTGATAATTGAATCTGCGACTATTTAAGAGAAAAAATTACAAATTAAGATTCAAGTCCATTCTACGATTCTTGTCATGATCGTAACCAGACCAGTCCAACTTGGAAAGAATAGAGTCGATTGTCCCCTCCCCCAACTAATTTGAGACATTGTCCCCAATGTCTGAAAAAGAAGAAGTAGAGTTTAGAAGACATCACTTGGTTAGTGTGGAATTGATAATTGAATCTACGACTATTTAAGAGAAAAAATTACAGATTAAGATTTAAGTTCATTATACGCTTCTTGCCATGATCGTAACCAGACCAGTCCAACTTGGAAAGAATGGAGTCGATTGTCCTATCCCCCCAACTAATTTGAGACATTGTCCCCAATGTCTGAAAAAGAAGAATTAGAGTTTAGAAAACATCATCTGGTTAGTGTGGAATTGATAATTGAATCTACGACTTTTTAAAAGAAAAAATTACAGATTAAGATTCAAGTCCATTCTACGCTTCTTGCCATGATCGTAACCAGACCAGTCTAACTTGGAAAAAATGGAGTCGATTTTTGGTTCATAAGTGATAAGTGCATGAAAATATACTTTAAACATCGCTAACTTGGCTTAATTATCATAGATTTAATCTTAATTAGAGTTTATTTTGTGCTTTATTAATATGAAGCATTGGAACATGAATATTGGAGCAATTACACATGTTTCGAGACCTTGCGGACGCATCAGAAGCACACGGGAAGAGCTGAATCGCAGAATTAGAGAAACCGGAAAACTGGCCATGCATCGTGACGCGCAAATGCACGTCGCGCGCGCGCGCATGCGTATTCCAGGGTTTCATTTAAATTGTGTTTTAACGCAAATCAGGCCGCCAGGGCTGCTCTATATAAACCCAAGCTCGTCCATAACCCTAGAGGAGGGGAAAATGAGGAGAAAAACAAGAGAGAAACACACAACAAAGAGCAACGAACACAAAATCAAGGGAGGAGAACGAAAAACTTCAAGGACAACTTGATGTCTCTCCGATCTATCAAGGTGTATCTCTTTCTTCCATGGAGAGCTAATCTCATAGGCAAAGCTAAGGATGAACTTTTGTATTTAAATTCTTATGTTCATGTTGTTGATTTATAAAGTACCTTTTAATGTTTAATACAATTGATGGTTGTTGTTCTTTTTTATATTTTACTTATTGAATCCAAAAACTGTATTTTGTCAACTCCCATATAGATCCAGTCATGCTTCTTCTATGTGTGATTTGCGAACCCAGTTGTGACTGGTAAAGTTATTTTATGTGTTGGTCTTCTGCTGCAGTATTGTCTGAGGGTATATTGTCGACGTTAGATAGCTCGTAATGATAAATTTTATGTGCTGTTAACATAGAGAAAATAATCATTGATTACCTTAGAATTTAATATGCGTAGAATTGAATATCTTCTGATTGTTGGTTTGGGATGTGAAACCTTCAATTGAGTAATAACAGGAATCAATAACTGAATATAGGAATTTGATACAAGAGGGATTCTTGATTCTTTGATGTCTATCTCTATTGATATCTTTTAATTATTTTTATTAATCTTTACTTTAATTACCAATTCAATCTTTTTCTTTAAATAAGTTATTGTTAAACGTTTTTGCTTAAGTGAATTAGTTCCTTGTAACTATCTCTCTGAGGAATCGACACCCCAACTATATTGCGATAGCCGCAAGTACTTTTTGGGCGTAATCAAAATTTGGCGTCTTTGCCGGGGAGACGGTTTATAAGCAAAAGGAGCAGGTTTGCTTGGTCAAACACGAAGCGGTAACTTCTTCCATCTTATTTTTTTAGTTATTATTATTTTTTATTATTTGCTTATTTATTTTATTTTATTTTAGTTTTAGTTTTAGTTAGATTTTAATTTTTAGTTTACTCTTTTTATTTATTTATTTATTTTTGTTTATTTTTCTTTCTTGTTTTATTTGAGTTTAATTGCATGCCTAGACTTAGGGATCGGTCGGGTAGATTTTCTAGAATAGAACAGGAAGCTTCAAGTTCAGATTCAGAACACATATTTGAAAATCTTTCTCATACACCATCCGCGTCTAGCGCACATAATATGAGTGAATACGAGAGACCACCCATGAGGACTATTGAAGAGTACCTCACCCCAACTCGCACAGCTACACCTTCGTGCATAATGTTTCCTCCTAATGCACCACACATAGATTTTAAACATGGGATGATACAGTATCTCCCAACTTTTCACGGTTTAGAGAGCGAAAATCCTTATGTGCACATTAGAGAGTTTGAAGAGGTAGTAGCAACCTTCCATGACCGATTTGGAACCACTGACATAATTAGACTTAAGTTCTTCCCCTTTGCCCTTAAAGATAGAGCTAAGAGATGGTTGTATTCTTTAAGACCTATGTCAATAGGAACATGGGGTGAGATGACACATGCGTTCTTTAATAAATATTTCCCACATCATAAGAAGAATGCCTTGAAACCTTCTCCCAAATAGACAGTGAGACCCTTTATCAAACATGGGAGAGGTTTAAGGAGATGTTAGTGAGTTCTCCTCACCACGGATATGAGAGTTGGCGCGTAGTGAGCTATTTCTATGATGGACTAACCCCTAGAGAGTGCCAATTCGTGGAGACAATGTGCAGTGGTGAGTTTATACGGGAGGACCTTGATGAGGCATTTGAGTACTTAGATGACCTGGTTGAAAAATCTCATACTTGGACTGGACCTAATGCCATAGATAACACGGATAGAACATATCATACTCCTTCTAGTAGAGGCATACACCATTATAGGGAAGAAGATAGTCTTAGGGCACATGTTGAGCTATTAACTAGACAGATAAGAGCCTTACAAGCCAGAGATAGCAAGATCAAGCATTCAGTCACCCACCTAGAACCCTAAGAGTGTCTGGTATATGGTGAGATGAGAGGGACATATGAAGAACAATGTAATGCATTAGGGACATACCGGAAGCCTTATACACCATAACCAGATACCTATAAACCTAGTTGGAGGAACCATCCCAATCTTAGTTAGAGACATGAGTCTCATCAGCCTATTCAAGCACCATCACCTAGAGATTACAGTGCTCCTCAGTATCACACACCTACTATTCCTAAGAATTCTTTAGAGGATACTGTACAATCATTTATGGAGGCCCAGAAAGCAATTGTGGAAGCCCAGAACAAAACCAACCAAAGGTTTGAATCACTGATAGCTCAAGTAGCTGAAGATAATAGGGAGATTAAGAGTCAGATCTCTAAGTTAACTAATGTCCTGAGTGTGCATGAACAAGGAAAATTTCCATCTCAGGCTCAACCAAATCCACAAGGGCAACACATGGCACAGGCTGATCATGAGGGAACCAATTTAAAAGGTGTCAATGTTATATTCACTAGGAGTAGTAAGGAGGTGGGCGTGCAGAACACTTCCAACAATATAAATGACCCTAAGGATAATAGTGCTAACACGTCTCAGGAAGGACAAGTGCCACATTTCTCAGTTAGAGTACCATTTCCTCAAGCACTTAACATTTTTCATGTCGAGAAACAACCACATGGTGATGATGAGTGTCATTACTCATACATGCTAGAAATAGTCCTGCTGGAAACAGCTTCTTTACACCATGAATCAAATCCTCCTGAAGTGAAAGTGACCCCAAAGAATCGAAAAAAGAGGAAAAGGAAAATTAGGGCTCAATTACAGATGATACCTGGGAGATTAAAAATGAGATTGAGCTAACTTTTCCTTATGTGCAGTACCAAATTTCAGCCATCAGACCTTGGGGGATCAATGGATAAACTTCTGTGGCTAGACAAAAATTCTCTCACATACCTTCATCAATTCGCTAGATGGAAGCCACCATGACAATCTGAGTGGTTACATCTGGCTGAAAACGTTAAACTTAGTGCTAGCGGGGAGGCAACCTTTGCATATGCATTTATTTATTTTATTAATTTTATTTATTTATTTTATTTATTTATTGCGGTTTTATTTTATTGTGTGCTAATGGCATGTTTATTTTTTATTTTGTTTGCATGAGTATTTATGCAAGTCTTAGAAAAGCCTACACAACCCCCAACCAGCAGGAACCTGATCAACTCCGCGCCTGGTAGTGTTGTTCCTTATCATTTTTCTTTTTCTTTATCTTTATCTTACATTGAGGACAATGCAAGCTTTAAGTATGGGGGTGTATGCATGTGCATGATGTTACCTGTTATAAAAAAATTATTTTATTTTGTTTGTTTTTAGTCCTTAATAGTTAAGCATAAGTCTTATGATTATATTGTTTTTTTTATGGTGAAAACTTAGAAACGATAAGTTCTTTAATGTGCTTTTATCTGATACATTGAGTAATTGATCTAGGTTAAACTCGTAAGCACTTAATTATTGGTTTTTAGCAGTGAAAGCCTATGTAGTTGGCAAAGTGACTAGTTGACGAAATTACATGTCGATGAATGACTGTTTGCCTAGATGTATATCATGATTTACTAGTGTTATGATGTGTGGTACGGTTAAAAATAAAAAGAAAAAGTCTCTAAAGAAATAAATTAAACCACCTATAATCGATAAGTGTGAAGCTATCTATAGGCGAGTATTAGGACCACCATGAGGAGAAATGCTACCTTAAAGGGTTGGTGTGTTGAAAGAAGAAAAAGTTGGAAAAAAAAATGAAACAAAAAGAGACAAGAAAATGAAAAAGAAAATCATATCGTACTGAGCACAGAAAGGCAATTACAGAGCTTAATTGAGATATCTAGGTTGGTTTGACCCATCGATCCTAATTTTTAAACGAAATCATTGAGTTGGCTTACCTAGGAATCAAGCTGTGAATAAGCCTTTACACACACACACTGTGAGTCTGGCTTACATAATTTATTCAAGGACTTGAATTTGAGTTACATTGAGTACTTTGAAGGTTCTCTAGTTTCATTACTAGGCATTCTTTGAGGACAACAATATGCGTAACTATTGAGACTACTTTATATTGTTTTTGTATTTTTATATGTTTTGAATGACGTTTGTGGGTGTCGTCATTGTAAGCCCTCACGAGACTATAACTCGTCCACTAGGGACACCTAGGGGTTCAAAGGCTTGTTGCATATGCTAAATGCAATCGTGATCCCTACGAAAGTGGCTTAGATAGTTTTTATTTATTTATTCAGTTTAGTTTTTATTTTCTTTTACGCTTGAATTCCTAGAGACTAGCAATAAGCTGGTTTGGGGTTGTGATAAGTGCATGAAAATATATTTTAAACATCGCTAACTCAGCTTAATTATCAAATGTTTAATCTTAATTAGAGTTTATTTTGTGTTTTGTTGTTAGGAAGCATTGGAAGATGAATATTGGAGCAATTACACATGTTTCGGGACCTTGCGGACGCATCGGAAGCACACGGGAAGAGCTAAATCGCAGAATTGAAGAAATTAGAAAACTTGCCACACATCGCGACGCGCAAAGGCCACGCATCGTGACGCGCATGCGTATTCTAAGGTTTCATTTAAACTGTGTTTTAACACAAATCAGGCCGCCAGGGCTGCTCTATATAAACCCAAGATCGTCCATAACCCTATAGGAGGGGAAAATGAGGAGAAAAACACAAGAGAGAAACACACAATAAAAAGCCACGAACACAAAATCAATGGGGAGTAGAACGAAGAACTTCAAGGAAAACATGACGTCTCTCCGATCTATCAAGGTTGTATATCTTTATTTAATGGAGAGCTAATCTCTTAGGCAAAGCTAAGGATGAATTTTATATTTAAATTCGTATGTTCATGTTGTTGATTCATAAAGTATCTTTTAATGTTTAATATAATTGATGATTGTTGTTCTTTATTATCTTTCGCCTATTGAATCCAGAAACTGTGTTTTGTCAACTCCCATATAGATCTAGTCATGCTTCTTCTATGTGTGATTTGTGAACCCAGTTGTGACTGGTAAAGTTTTTTTATGTGTTGATCTTCTGCTGCAATATTGCCTGAGGGTATATTGTCGACGTTAGATAGCTCGTAATGATAACTTTTGTTTGTTGTTAACATAGAGAAAATAATCATTGATTACCTTATAATTTAATATGAGTAGAATTGAATATCTTCCGATTATTGGTTTGGGATGTGAAACCTTCAATTGAGTAATAACAGGAATCAATAACTGAATATATGAATTTGATACAAGAGGGATTCTCGATGCTTTGATGCCTCTCTCTATTGATATCTTTTAATTATTTTTATTAATCTTTACTTTAATTACCAATTCAATCTTTTTCTTTAAATAAGTTATTGCTAAACGTTTTTGCTTAAGTGAATTAGTTCATTGTAACCATCTCTCTGAGGAATTGACACCCCAACTATACTGCGATAGCCGCAAGTACTTTTTGGGCATAATCAATGAGCTAAGAGTTGGTCAATTAAAGTATCAGCTTTTCTTGCAGTTAGGAAGATATCTTTTACTGATTTTAAAATAAACCCATTTCTTTTGGTATCTTCAAGAAATACAAAAAGAAAATCGAAAAATCCATCAACATTAAGAAGTCCAATGGGTTTTTGGTGAATGTTCAAGTTAGCCAATGACGCAACTGTGAATATTTCTTCCAACGTGCCAAGCCCACCTGGTAAAGCAATAAAAGCGTCAGCATGATTGATCATTTCAGTAAGTCTTTCAGACATACCTGAGACAATACATTCTTCTCCATTTGATTTTCCGATGAGGTTTTCGTCTGCCTGAGGTTTTGGAATGATCCCCAAAACTTGACTGCCACCTTCTTGCACGGCCTTTGAAACACATCCCATCAATCCAAGATTTCCACTACCACATACTAAGTGCATGTTTCTTTCCGCCATAACTCTACCCAATTCCTTTGCAGCCTCAAAAAAGTTTGGTTTAGTTCCAGAGTTAGTTCCACAAAATACGAAAAATTAATGACTTGTCTTCTTGAAGTTGTTTCCATTTTTGTTCTCTCTCTTAACTGGATGGGTTGAAGAGAGAAATGACGAGCTGTATTTATGGATCCTGAAAAAGAGTGAGTAATAAAAGCACTAGTACCTACAAAATGATAATTGTCAGATAAACAGTAAAATAGATCGTGAAAGTCAAAAAGTTTAGATATTGTCGGCAAAAGTAAAGGAAATCAAAACAGTAAATTAAAGCAAATCAAAACAGTAATTTAAAGTAAAGGAAATCAAAGCAATAAATTTAAAAAATCATTAGGAATATCTGAATCTAATTGTGTACTTGATTTAAGAAAATTAGATGTACAAATTTTCGTAGGATCGGATAAACTCCCCTGAATATATTCATTCATAATTGGTTCAATTAGTTCCATGCTCTCGTCTTCATTGTCTTCATCATATGGTTGTTTGCACATATTAAAAATATTTAGCTCTAACGCCATATTGTCAAAAGACAAATTCATGATTTCATTCATGTAATTAATTAAAGCATTAGTTGTTGCTAAAAATGGGCGACCAAGTATTACAGGAATTGGCTTATAACAGTCTGCTACAAGTTCTGTTTCCAAGACAATAAAATCCACATGATATATGAATTTATCGACTTATAATAACACATCTTCAACAATTCCTTTTAGTACATTGACTGATCTATCGGCAAGTAAAGAGTAGTTGAGGTTGGTTTTAACTCGCCAATATTAAGTTGTTGGTAAACCGAAAATGGAAGCAAATTGACACTGGCTCCAAGATCAAGTAAAGCATGTTCAATTTTTTGATTTCCAATCATACATGAAATAGTTGGACAACCAGGGTCTTTGTATTTTAATGCATTATTGGTTGAGAGAATGAAACTTACCTGTTCAGCTAGAAAATCTTTTTTTCTTACCTGATGTTTTCTTTTAACGGTGCACAAGTCTTTCAGAAATTTGGCATAAGATGGTATTTGTTGGATGACATCTAACAAAAGAATATTGATCTTTACTTGTTTGAATATTTCATATATCTCTGGGGAATGGTTCAATTTCTTTATTTTTAATGCCTGAGGAAATGGAGGTGCATGAGAAAAATTATTATCATCAATGATGGGTAATGGTTCATCAACTCATTCCTTACCCTCTGAATCTGATTTATTTTCAACTTCGCAAGGTTCAAGAATAGGTATCTGGATGACCTTACCACTGCGAAGAGTAATAACATATTTGACTTCGTCTATATGTTGACTACCAGAACTACCCCCGTGCGAGTTTTGATGACTTTTGGGGTTTGGATGTGGTTGTGCATGAAACTTTCATTTCTCATTAATAGTTAAAGCATATGTGATTTTGGAGAAAGTATTTTTCATATCAATCCATGTTTGCACATTTTGATTATTGATGGCTTCTTGTTTCTCAATGAATGCATGCAAGGTATCCTTAAGGGTTTTCCTATGTGTGATATATGGTGCATAATTCTGGGAATTTCAGAAATTCTGGTGTACTTGGAGAGATTATTGCGACGGTTGTGCTTGGTTATCATTCCTCCAATTGAAGTTTGGATGATTTCTCCAACCAGAATTGTAGGTTTGGGAGTATGGGTTTGGATTTGGTTTATTGAAAGTGTTTATGGAATTGACTTGATCGTGGAGACATTCTTGCAGAGCTGGCAAAGTTGGGCAAACTTGTGTGACATGTTCATGTGAATTACATATTTGACATGTGACTTCTTGAACTGACTTGACATGATCACTTTTCCTCAGTTCTAATACCTCAACTTTTTTAGCTAGAGATGCATACTTAGTAGAAAGGTCAGGGTCTTCCCTAAGATTAAATATACCTATACTAGATGGATGTGGTTTTACAGGCGACTCATAAGTGCCGTTTGTGTCCCATTGTTATGCATTCTCTACTATGTGCTCTAGGTAATATAGTGCATCTTCGGAATTTTTATCCATAAACTCACCATTACACATCATCTCCACTACTTATCTACCCTGGGGTGTTAAACCCTCGTAGAAATAGGCAACCAGCCTCCATGTTTCAAACCTGTGATGTGGATAAATATTCAACATCTCTTTAAATATCTCCCAATATTGGTAAAGTGTTTCCCCCGACGCTTGTGTGAAAGTTTTGATTCTCCTCTTAAATTAGTTTGTCCTGTGCATGGGAAAGAATTTTTTCGAAAACTGTTCTTGCAAATCATCTCATGTTCTTATGGACCCTGACCTAAGGTTCTGCAGCCAAATTTTAGCTTTATCCTTTAAAAAAATGGAAAAAAAAACTTTAATCAATTATATTCATGCTGCAATTTTGGTATGTGCATGTGTTACATACCTCTTCAAATTCTCTTAAGTGCTGATGAAGATTTTCTGATTCTAGACCGTGGAATATGAGTAAAAGTTGGATGACATCTGGCTTAAAATTAAAACGTGCTGCATCTGGGGGAAAAATAATGCAAGATAGTGATCCTATCTTATAGGGATTCATGAATTGTCTGAGTGTCCTATGATGATTAAGATCGTCATGCTGAGACTCGTTTTTTTCCTGATCAACTGGGTTTTCAACTCGGGCAGGTTGATTTTCATTTTTGTTATCGGCCATTTTGACAGATGATGAAGGTGATGGAGACTCTCTATTTAATCTACCACTAGATGATCGAGACCAATATTTCATGCAACCTAAATGCAAACTATATGATAAAATTTAAAAATGCAAATACAATACTTACAAAAAGAAAATAATAAACAAGTGAAAAAAGGAAAAAATAATTAAATTAAAATTAAAATTAAAACTGACAAAAAGAAAAAAAGAAAATGAGATGCAGAAAATATAATCACTATATATATATATATATAAAGAAAAGAAAAAAATAATAATAATAATAATTACAACGATTATTCTATCTACTAAATTTATTCCCCGACAACAGCGCCAAAAACTTGACACGGTCAAAAAGTGGTTCTTTACTCCCAAGTATAAGAGTGTCGAAGTAATAAAATAACCTGGTAAGTCCGGGTTCAATCCACATGAAATAAATTTAGTAAAACAAAATAACAATTCGAGTGAAATAAAAATATTGGATTTGTTTGAAGTGGTGGAAAATTTTATATTGAACTACAACAATATATTAAAATGTCGGAGTTAGGAGATCCACTCTTAATATTTCAAATATAGAGAAATCTTATTTTTTTTATAATATACAAATTGTTATTATTACCCAGTTAATTTACCTCAGGAATTAATTATGTTAAAACATATAAAACCAGTCATAAAGGCAGTGATAACATTTGTCTATAACAAGTTCAGTTAGGTACTCAATTATGCCAAAAAAAATAAAATCAGCCATATAGGTGGTAGCAAAATTTTTCAATAATTAATCCAGATTTAAATTACTTATAAATAATATTAATCTATATTCTCATATTAAGATCTTCACGTTTTATCCCAACATGATGAAATTAGCTACTCATGATTTGAAAAAAAACATGCATAATTTAATTACCGAAAGAAAAAGAAATTACAATAAAGCTTAAAAAAACAAAACACATAAGATACTCTCTCACAAATTCTATAAGAGAACTTTGAAAGAAAGCATGAAGAAAAATGAGAGGTGAGCACCTCTATTTATAGTAAAAGTGTTCATCTCTCAATTATTAATTACAATTTTACAAATCAAATACAAACAACAATTTTTACTAATTTATTTTTTTCTCTTTCCTTTTTTGACTTTTTTTTATTTTTTTTTTGTTAATAATTTTTCAAACATGACCACAATCCACTTAAAGTGGATTATGGCATTTCAACTTTTATTTTATTATTTTATTTTTTACTTTTTTTATTTTTTATTTTTTTTAGTTTATTTTCTAATAATTAAAATTACATGCAATACATATTGCCGTCTTCATCAATTTCGACCTTGAAAACCTCAGAACTATAAATTCTTGCAAACATCAACGTTGTAGATATTTGAGTCTTCTTTCATCTGGAACTGGAATCGGCTCAATCTGATATCAGAGTAACAAGTTATGGCCAAATTACGAAAATTGCGCAAAGTTGAAATTTCTGAAATTGTATACTGTTAGAACGCCCTTTCAAGTTTTCGGCCTCCAAAATCCAAATGTCATGTCCATTTTTCTAGTTATGCATCTAAGGTATTATTTCACTTACATAAGAAATAAAAATCATAATAAAAATATATAAAACATAAATTTAATTATTATTTTACAAATGTGCTAAATTAAGGGGATTAATGAAATTATAAGTGTAAAATGATTTAATAAAATAAAGGTCAATCTAAAAAAAATACATATTCCAATAGTGTGTGATTTGTCTTGTAGTATATTGAAATAGTGTATCTTACTTTGAGGTCATGAGTTCAAATCAAGGGAGTGTGTTTCTTGTAAAAGTTTGGAACAACCGGTGGTTTTATCTGTTCCGCTTAAGCCCGAAAGGGGTGGTTTGGCAGCGGGATTTCCAACGATTCAAATATATATATATATATATAAGTAGTGTTTTTCTAAAAAAAATTCGGTCTTCAATTTAATAAAACGAAATATATATAATGTTATAACTTAGTCATTATTTTATTAAAAAGAAAAATCACTCGCTAGAAATATATCCTCGAGAATGTACAGGGGAA